>CM020189.1:1644387-1667061 GCA_009805545.1 Oryza longistaminata | reverse complement strand
GCACTCCGCACCCGGAGTTAACCACCGGGACGTGCCGCCGCCGCCGCCCCACCGGGAACTGATGCCTCCCTCCCCCACAGCCGCCGCCGCCGCGCCGCCTCGCCGCGCCATGGACGTGGACATCTCGAGCTCGAACACGTGCACCAATCAAAGCTACGCGAAGCTGCGATCGATGGTGTTCGTCGATCTCTGTGTGACAAGAGACGAGCAGTGGCCAAGCAAGCTAGCTTTGCGCCCAGCGCTTAGCTATTTATTATGCTTGGTTGTTAAGGCTAGGGTAATTAACTAGGTCAATTAAATGGTGGATTAATTAAGCTAGACTTTGATTAGTGGTTGGGCCATGTGTGCCTTAGCTTGGTAAGGGTTGCTCATCAACTCACCATTTTGCATTGCATTGCATGAAGCGGCCGCGGCGGCCGAGGCTGCTCAGCCTCGCGTCGTTCATCTGGCCGTCGTCGATGTCGTCCGCGTGCAAGCAGGCGGCGGCGGCGGCGGTGGCGGTGCCGGCGAGAGGTGGCGGCGGGTCGAAATCGAAATCGTCGCCGTACTACTTCCGGTCGTCGTCCTCCGCCGCGTCGTTCTCCTCCTCCTCGGCCGCCACCACCTACAGCACCGCCAGCTACTACTCCTCCTCCCGCGGCGGCGGCGGCGGCGCCAAGAAGAAGAAACAGGAGGAAGAGCCGCCGTACCTTGCGCCGCCCAAGGGCAAGGCGGCGGCGAAGTCGCCGAGCAGGAGGAAGAAGAAGACGGCGGAGGAGGACGACGGCGGCGGCGGCGTCGGGGTGGCGGTGGAGAAGGAGTCGTCGGACCCGCGCGCCGACTTCCGGGAGAGCATGGTGCAGATGGTGGTGGAGATGGGGCTCTGCCATTGGGACGACCTCCGCTCCATGCTCCGCCGCCTCCTCGCCCTCAACGCCCCCGCCCACCACGCCGCCATCCTCACCGCCTTCGCCGAGGTCTGCGCCCAGCTCGCCGCGCCGCCGGCTCCCGCTCCTCCTCCTCCGCCGCCGCCGCAGCCGACGGCGGCGTACCACTACCACTACCACCACTACTGAAGCGCCACGTGTACGGCCCTGGAGTGTGCGGCGCACGAATCTCGAGATCCTGGCACCACCTGGTGTACGTTGTATACACGCGAGGTTACCGGGTGGTGATAGGATCTCGATGGAACAAAAAATAGTACTACTATAATTTAGCTAGCTAAATGAAGATTAATTAGAGCTACTAGCTAGCTTAGTTTAGTTCTTGCAGGGTTAATTAATTACTAATAATCTCTCTGTTTTTTTTTCTTTGTTCTTGCTGTAGTTGCTAGCTAGCTTAATTTGGTCGTTAGCTAGTGTGCTAGCTTTCAGTGTGCTCTTTGATGGTTTTTAGTGTGTTTGTGTGGCAATGCATGTTGTACTCTGGCCCTTTGGTTTTGCATGAAGGTCCAGAAGATGTTTGTCTAGTTATTAAAATTACTAGAAGTAGATCGATCTAGCTGTTAGCATCAGATCATGGCAATGGAACTAAATGTTTAGCCAGCTAGTAGCATGATTGTACTAGCTAGTGTTGTGATGTGCTCAAAGTTTAAACCTCCTTAACTGTGTGCTCATGCATGGTACATTAATTGATACCATGATCTGATGCTGAAATGGGGGTAAACATTATTGCCTCTTCTGTACCATCCTTTCATTGGTTTTCTAGCAGTCCCAAGTGTACAGTTAAACGGATAACTAGCCACAGATCAACTTTCAGTCGTCAAATACAGTGGTACGCAGTGGCGTTAATTAATTACCACTGCGTTATTAATTAAGCAGTACTAGCTTCCATCATCTGCCGTTCCGATGCCTTTTTAGGGGGTGTTTAGATCCATGGGTGTAAAGTTTTGGCGTGTCATATCGGATATACGAACACACATTTAAAGTATTAAACGTAGACTAAAAGCAAAACTTCCGCATGCAAACCACAAGACGAATTTATTAAGCCTAATTAATCTGTCATTAGCAAATATTTACTGTAGCACCATATTGTCAAATCATGGCACAATTAGGCTTAAAAGATTCGTCTCGCAATTTACACGTAATATGTGTAATTAGTTATTTTTTTAATATTTAATACTCCATGCATATATCCAAACATTCGATGTAACATGGTGAAAAGTTTTACAGGGATCTAAACACACCCTTAATTAATACTAGGTCTTCCCATTAATTCCTCTTCGTTCTTAATTATATTACTCCCTCTATCCCATAATATAAGCCGTGCACAAATTTCAAGATTTAACATTTAAAATATTTGACCTATACTTAATATAATATTAAATGAATTTTATTTGTTAAAAATTATATCATTAGATTGAGATGTAAATTTACTTTCATATGGTCATAATTTTGTTACTTATATGACAAATTATAAGTTAAAGATTAGTTTTGTAGACCGTGCCAATTTTGACCTCGCATTATATTCTGGGATAGATGGAGTAATTAATTTTGTTGATCCGTAAGAGTACTATCCTATTTAAACTCTGTTTCGAACTAAGAAGAATATATACTGCCTCCATCACACAATATACAATATAGTAACATTTTAGCTGCAAATTAATTAAAACATATGCATATTTAGATTCGTAATTATAAAGTATATATATTCTAAAACGGTGGGATATATGGAGTAGAAAGTACAGAGCTTCTCAAACCCTAGCTATCATCAATCATTTTGGTAGCAAAAAGAAGGTAAAAAAAAAAAAACCGCACCAACGCACGCATGCATTGCATGCACGCATTTGGGGGGCTTCGACTTTTGAGGAGTCCCAAGATCGAGCCAAGCCACCAGCTCTCCTTTTCCTAATATCCCCGTGCATCGCTCTCGAGCTTTTTTTCTCGCTGGAAACAAAAGCATATCATATCATACATTGCACGAAACAAAAGCATCCTCATACACGCGTGCATGCTATGTTAAATACTGCTAGTTTCCTCTGTTCTTTTATGTATGACATATTATTTCTGAATTTTATTTGCTTCTTAATGAGCGGACTATGTAATACTCTCTCCGTCCCCCCGTCCCCTCTAAAAAAAAGTGAATCTATGACTGGATGTGACACATCCTGTACAGAGGTATATCTAAATTTATAGTACTAGAATGTGTCACATCCAATATTAGATTGGTTTTTTCAGATGGAGGGAGTAAGTGGTTGTGTATATTCTTTAAAACAAAAATCCAGATGTTATTCATCATTAAAAAAGAAGATGAATGTAGTATCTAGTATTGGCATTGACACGATGAGTTTAGTTTTTTCTGTAATACTATTTTCATCGTCAAATATAATATTTTTTAGCTATGTATTTGTACGTATCCTTTTAAATAACTCGTGGAAATTGTTGCTCATTTCTCAACTGGAAATGGGAGGGGCCCTCTATACCTTAAAAGAAAAAGAGTTTCGGATAGTGTAATCGTCATCGACCACACCTGCAGTTGCAGTACACACACAGTAGCAACAACACAGGTAAGATCAGTACTATACCAGCTGGAGTAGTAGCTAGCAGTAAAAATGGCAGCAACCAACCCTGAGGGCCAGTTTAGTTCCCAAAAATTTTTCCCTTCACCTATCACATCAAATCTTTGGACACATACATGGAGCATTAAATATGGACAAAAAGAAAAACCAATTGCACAGTTTAGCTATAAATCGCGAGACGAATCTTTTGAGCCTAATTAGGCCATGATTAGCCATAAGTGCTACAGTAACCTACATGTGCTAATGATGGCTTAAGTAGGCTCAAAAGATTCGTCTCACGGTTTCCAGGCGAGTTCTGAAATTAGTTTTTTCATTCGTGTCCGAAAACCCCTTCCGACATCCAGTCAAACGTCTGATGTGACACCCAAAAATTTCCTCTTCCCCAACTAAACACAGCCTCAAACCAATCGATTTTTTTCCAACCTGTCTTTCTCTGTCTCTTTTATTTATTATTACTACTGATCACCTGTTCTTTCGTCTTATCGGCTGGCTCCTGTGCTTTATTTCCCGGCCTCTTTCTGAGAGACATGGATCTTACTCCATTCGTAAAAAAAAAAAATCTAAGATAAAAACTAAGATTGAATATGATATATTACAGTACAATAAATTTAGACATAAGTCTATTTTAAGTTCGTTTAATTTTTTATAGGACAGAGAGAGTACCTGCCTCCCTTCCTTTAATTTTAGCAAGTAAAACTAAGATAACGGAAGAGTATTTTAGATAATGCTGCCTCCAATAACATCTGATTTTTTTTTCTTTTGTGATTGACGAACCTTCTCTCTGTCCCAAAATAAACCAACCTCATATTATATGCTCAGATTCGTTGTACTAAGATATATCCCATTCTAATACGAGATTGATTTATTTTAGGATGGAGGGAGTAGGTCCACTTATGCTTGCTTCTGAGTTGGCCAGCCTCAAGAACTGAAGGCCTTATCCAGATTAATACTTACCAAGATTTTAATAAGCTGTAATAGTTGTAGAATCAAGAAAATGTACTAAAAGCCATAAGCTAAAGAATCTACTACTACTTCTGTACCAAAATATAGTAACTTTTAGCTATTTATCTGAACACACTCTTATCCAGATACATAGTCAGAATTTGTAATATGCATCGTCTTGGGTAGCTTGTTACAGCGCTATATGCAGCAGCATGTAACAAGGTCTTTTACTACAACTAAGCACATGTTGGCTGTCAAACAATGTCTAGATCATGCTGCCGCACAGAGCCTACCTCAATTTCTTGGGTGTCGCATTGGGACTTATCCTGTCAGATATCTTGGTATTCCTATGCATTTAAAAAAGTTAAAATATAAGGATTGGAAAATAATAGAGGAGATAATTGAAAATAAGTTGAGCAGTTGGAAAGGAAAATATTTTGTCGATAGGAGGAAAACATTTGTCGATAGGAGGTAGATTGGTTTTAATTAATTCCGTCTTGTCTTCTCTTGCAATGTTTATGATGTCCTTTTTTTAAAGATACCGAGGGGAGTTCTTCAAAAAATTAATTTTTAAGATCACACTTTTTCTGGCAAGGTGATAATCATAAAAAGAAATACATATTGGCAAGATGGGATATCATTTGTCAACCAAAACAACTGGGAGGACTTGAAATTCATAATATAGAGATTCAGAATCAGCATCTACTAAGCAAATGGTTGCTCAAACTAATTAATGAACAGGGTGTTTGGCAACAACTATTGCGAAGAAAAATATTTGAAAAAGTATTCAATTACGCAAGTTGGGTCAAAACAAGGTGATTCATATTTTCGGTCAGGTCTTATGAAAGTTAAAGACAAATTCTTACATCTTGGAACTAGGGTAGTAAATATGTTAAACAAGTAAGATTTTGGAAGGATATTTGCGTTGGAAATTCATCTTTACAAGATAAATTTCCATTTTCATATAATATTGTTCGTAAGAGAAATGTTTCAATCGCAACTGTTATAAATTCTGTTCCGCTTAATGTTTCTTTCAGAAGAGCGTTGGTTGGTCAGAACTTAATTAACTGGCATAATTTAGTTGCATTTGATTTTGCATACTAATTGAATGGATCTACTGGCTCTTTCAAATGGAATCTTCATCAGAATGACAATTTTCTATTAGATCAATGTGTTCATCCTTGATTAATAATGGTCATATTGAGAGGAACAAGTTTATATGGAAATTAAAGTTTATATCGAATTTGGAAGTCGGACTCTCTTCCAAATTCGACCCCTATTTCCATACGTAAACAATCCCTCTTGTATACCATATGAATTTCTTCTTCACCACGTGCATTGTCCTCTAGCCTCTAGTATCCCGCATGATCTCATGATCCCTGGACATCAACTTCTCCAAGTCGACCCCGATCTATCACCAGCAATACTCTCCCGAGGCTTCAAGCAACACCTGCACATGCAACAACCAAGAAACCATATTCCGAGCACAAGTTCGTCCCAACTTGACTCACATTAGTATAACAACAGCTACACATAAAAACCATCTAGAAGCCAAATCCCCGAAGGAAACATCCAAATCCAACAAGACAATCCGAAACCGACAACGATCAGGATCTTGCCGGTCAGACTGTCGGGCTAGCCGGTCTGACCGCCGCAACACCTGCGGTCTAACCGGCGGCACACAACCAGTCTGACCGCCAGGGTCAACCGAAAACTCCCACTTCACAAAATCAACCGTCTTATTAAATCTCCAAAATAACATTAGCAAACCACCAATATTTCCATCACAAAATTTAAATCAACTCCTTGATTTTATATTTAATAATTGCTACTCACAAAGCTGTTTTTTAAATCTCGAGCTTGTCCCGATAGGACCAAAGTGTGTACTACTCCTTGGCCAAAAAAATCTGGACAACTGAGAGCCTTCTTTGGGAGATTGGGCCTGCAGGTAGCCCATGAACACCAGAGGCCCAATTAATTAAGGTGATTGCCAAGTTGTTAAGGCTGTGTTTAGATTCAAAGTTTGGATCCAAACTTCAGTTCTTTTCCATCACATCAACCTGTCATACACACAACTTTTTAGTCATATCATCTCCAATTTCAACTAAAATCCAAACTTTGCGCTGAACTAAACACAGCCTAACTCGAGAAAACTGCTCCTTGAAACCCGAGAAAAGTCACTGCATGCAGTAATGAAAGATTACGCCTGCATGCGTCGACACATGGAGTAGTTAAACTACACAACACATGCATCTGTTCACTCTTATCGAGGACGATAATTGGCTCGCGATTTAGGACAAGCACGCGCGCGCGTCGTCATCGCCGTGCCACTTGGGATAAAAAAACCACGAACCCATAAGAGAAAGTTTAATAGTATAGCCAACTACGGGCTCCAATTCAACTATAGCCAATCTAATAGCTCATTCATACAATAGTTACATGCTACATTATTAATATCTGATCTCACCTATCATACACACAATTCGTCTTGGAGTCTATGCTACAGCTGGCTACAAATCTGTAGCCCGCTGCTTCTTTCTCCTCATTTATCTTATTAAAATATGTTTGCAGCTGGCTTATAGCCTGCTATTGTACCTGCTCTAATTAGAAGCTTCGCCAGATGGAGTAGACGACTACTCCGAGATAATCTAGAAGACACTATATATCTTCATCATAAATATCTATATATAAAAGTAAGATGTTTTAAATAAAAAAAATAGTTGCATATTATGATAGTTACATCAATTTTACATGATTTTTTATATTTTTGTTATAATAGTCAAAGCTAAAATTATTTGACTTAGTATTATACTAAAAATGTTTGTTTATGTTTCAGGACAGAGGAAGCAGTATATAAGTAGCGTCGTCTTCGAGAAAACAGAGTTATCCACCGGAATTAAGGAGAGATGTAAAATTAAATAATAACTGGTTGTGATTACTAGCTAGTTCAGATGCGAAAATATATGAAGAAATTCAATAAGAAATAATTATATAATTGGATTAAGACAAGCAAGCCGCTATATTTTGAGATGAATTAAAATTCGAACTTTAGAAGTAACTATATTTTGAGACGTATAAATAATATTATACGGATCTATAAGCTTTGGTAGTGCAAAATTTATCAAAAAATAAGGCTGAAAATATATAGTAGTTTTTATGGGAAGGAGAGAGTATCTCATCCATGGACGAATCTTATATCGCATTGCTCGAGGATCGAACAATGTAGACTACGCGTGCAGATTGAATTGTACTACTATACAAAACTGACTAATTGATCGGCTGCCCCTTCGATCGGTTGTTAGCGCTCAACAGATGGTGTATAGAGGGTGAAAACGGTACAAAATTTTCCAACCATATGGATATCGTTTTCATAAAACTAATACTATAATAATATAATTATCTATTGTTATTGTTTCTAAAATTTAATTTTATACTTTCTATTAATGCCATATTGAAGTTAACATTAAATAGTTAAATTCATAAATATGAAATTTTAACTGTTTCCATAAAAATAATATCTTTTCCAACCCTTTTTTATCCCATGTTCCTACAACTCCATCAAATGGTCAAAAGTATGGAGTCCTTTTTCCGGAGAGCAAGCTCTACAATTAATTGTCGTAATTAACATGTTTGGTAATTAAATTGTTATCGTAATTTTCCTATATAAAGCTGAACAGTACGTGTGTATATATGTGTGTCATGTAGCTGCTACATGCTGTGTACTGGTAGGAACTGAGATGTCATTGAACTGGTGTGTGGTCGCTGCCACGAGTAACGACGACGATGTGTACACGACGACCGGCCATGGAGGCTAATGTCGCTTTTCCCGCCTACTACGTGTGTTTCTACTACACGTACGTTGCTTTCTTTCTACAGTGCTAGTATATACGTACATACTATACGTACTACACACTCCGCATTTTAATGTAGGACACCATTAATTTATTATGACACCATTGACTTTTTATCAACATCTGACCATTCGTCTTATTCAAAATTTTTGTGTAAATATTAAAATATTTTTGTCATGCTTAAAAATTATTTTATGATAAATCAAGTCACAATAAATTAATGGCAATTACATAAATTTTTTAAATAAAACGAATGGTCAGACGTTGATAAAAAAAATTAACGGAGTCATACATTAAAATACGGAGGGAGTAATTCTTTAAATATTTTATTACATATCATCGTATAACTAAAAATACAAAATTCCAAATTAGTTAAAGTCTACCTATTTCTTGATTCTTCTCCACCACATTAATTAAATAAAATGCATGGTAGCATGGTGGTTAAGTTTTTCTCGATCTTGATAAAGAAAACTTATATGATGATAAATATGGAATGGAGGGAGTAATATTTATATACTGCTATATAATTAAGCTGGAGTACTGGCTAGCTAGCTAGCTAGCTTGATTCTGTCGATCGGTAAACTTCAAGTTAGATGTGCATGCACTTCCCTTATTATCCATTCGTACAATATCTCTGGGATTAATTACAACCAGTACGTACAAATAAGATAGAAGTAATAAAAACATTGGCATTGAATTAAGTTCGCCCGAATGTCCGTAATATATCTATGACTAGCTAGGTTCGCAATTTTAAAATACAGTTTGAAATTTCAGCTCTACTCGTGGGTCCTTGTGAAAAAAAAATGATTTGTTTGAATGTTGTGAAAATTTATCCAAGTTAATCAGTGAATATATTTTCAAATTTCAGTTTTTTTTTGTTTGAGATTTCTGAAATTTTATCCCGGATTATTCACCATTTAGAATTTATTTTAAACCCATAGATATGGCTACAACAATAATGCATTAAGGAGGAGTAGCAAAAGACACTAAATTTAAGTATACATTTAAGTGAGCTGGGAGCCTGGGAGTAGTAGTATTGTGTATAGTGTGCAAGTATGCAAGCACATAAATTCAGGCACATGCAACCACCCAGCCCACCATTAAATATGCCTCAAGATCTGCCCCACACCCACCGGTCGGTGTGTGTATTGAATGATTTAAATCTGAAGCCTGCTTAGTCAAATTATTCTCCTCTTTAATTTTCCTCTTTATACTTAATTTTCTAGTTAGATGTCAAATGATGTACTACCACATGCATGTGTTTTATCATTATTACGACTCTAGTTATGTGTTCAAAGCCTTAATATGGTTTAGGAATTTATAAATGAAACTCAATACATATGAATTGATTCTGAATTTGAATTGTCAAACTCATGTTGTCCTATAGAAGTTAATTACTAATGTATGTAGTACTGTAGTACTAACTACTATATACACATAATATCACATTGCATCCAAATTTGGATCCAACATGGCTGAAAGAAAACATGACAAGCAAAATTAAGATGACCAGAGTAGTAGTGCTATACTTTAATCCCATCATCACTTTGCAATTAAGTAAGTCTCTGTTCTTCGTTGATCCAAACAGTGGCCGTGGTTAACATATCATCATCATGCAAATCAAGTTCGGTACAAACCTAATTATCTAAACGGTAGTAGAAAAAGATCTATTTTTCGCCTCTAATTTTTCACAAAAGCTAAAATGATTCTACTTTTGGTGAAAAATTAGGTGCGAAAAATAGAAAATATTTTCTTTCCTTCCAATATCTAAGCTAATCGATCACCTGCCTAGCTTATGGCCGACCTCTTCATGGTCATGGTCAGAGGCGGCGCAGCAGGAGGAAGAAGACGAGCAAGCAGCTTCCTCATCGCCACCACCGCCGCCGCAATGCTCAGCAATGGCAGCCGTCGTGGCGGCGGCGGCGGCGCCATTGCTGGTGGTGCTGGTGCTCGCGGTGCTGCAGCAGGTGTCACTGGTGGTGGTGGTGGTTGCTGCGGTGGTGGTGGTGGTGGTGGTGTCGGAGTCGTCGGAGGAGGGGGCGGCGGCGAGGGCGAGGAGGAGGTCGACGAAGGCGGCGACGATGAGGGGGTGGTTGTGCTTGCCATTGACGCGGAGGTACCAGGAGAGGAGCTCCTCCAGCGCGTCCCAGTCGCGGAGGCCGTGCGCCGCCACCATCTCCTCCATGGACGCCCTGAAGTCCCCGTACGGGTCCTCCGAGTCCACCGCCACCGCCACGCTCTCCTCCACCAGCTGCGACGACGACTTGTCCAGGAGTTGCGCCGCCTCCGCCGCCGCCGCTTTCTCTTTCTCCTCCGCTGGTGGCGGCGGCGGCGGCGGTGGTGGCCGTCGTGGCCTCACCGTGGCGAGGATGGAGTTGGTGGCGGCCGGCCGGCCCGGGCCGGTGTCGAAGAAGAATCTGTCGGTGGAGGTCCGGCGGCCGAGGCTGCGGATGACCGCCTCCGACCACTCCTCCGACGCGGTCGTCGTGGAGAAGCTGTCGCCGTCGTCGTCGTCGTCCACCACCCTGCCGTCGTCGTCGTCGTCGTCGAAGCAGGAGTAGCCGTCGGCGGCGGAGTAGTCGAAGTAGACGGAGTTGACCGTCTTGTACATCTCGCCGGCCATCCTTCTCGCGGCAGCCGCCGACGCCGCCGCCGCCGACATCCAGCCACCTCCCCCTCCCGCCGTCGTGCATGGCTCGTCGACGTAGTAGAACCCGCGGAACGACGCCGGTGCGGCGGGTCTTTCGCGCAGGACGGCGAGTCGGCGGCGGCGCGACGGCCAGCCTGGAGAAGAGGGAGGTGAGGCCACCCTTCTTGCCCATTGGATCGAGCTCGAGAGAGGAGGAGGTGGTTGAGGCGATGGAGAGATGGAGAGGAGGTGAGGTGAAATGGAAGTGCAATTAAGGAGATGGAGTGGTGGTGCTGGTGGGAGGGAGAGAAAGAAGATGTTGGGGAGATGGGGCCCCGTGGTTCATGTGCTCGTATTTGTATTCTGTTTTGTGCTGTGCTGTGTTGTTGTGTGTTCTTCTGTCACCAGGTCAGATGAATTGTAGAAGTAGAATAAGAGATTATGCACTTTTAGGACCAGTTATTTTCAGATTAAGATAAGAGAGATTTTACTCGATTTTCATTAGCACGTTTTTAAACGGCTAAATGGTTTTTTTATGAGAAAATTTTCTATATAGTTGTTTTACAATACCATATAAATCATTTTTTTAGTTTAAAGTAACTAAAAGTCAATTAATTACACGTTAATGATTTTCTAGTTTTACGTACCTGTATTTAATCTTTATATTTATCTATCTAGAACGGGGCAAATTAGTAAAGGCAATTTTGTCGTCATATCTTACTACAGTAGAGGGTAGTGATAAATTTCCAAATATGGTGCCTGTTTAGATCCCTGGTAAGTTTTTTCACCCTTCACATCGAATGTTTGACATATGTATGAAGTATTAAATATAAAAAAAAGTAATTACACAGATTGCGTGTAAATTACGAGACGAATCTTTAAAGCTTAATTGCTCTATGATTTGACAATGTGGTGCTCCAGTAACATTTACTAATCACAAATTAATTAGGCTTAATAAATTTGTCTCGCAGTTTACAGGCGGAATCTGTAATTTGTTTTGTTATTAGTCTACGTTTAATACTTCAAATACGTGTCCGTATATCCGATGTGACACGATAAAAGTTTTCACCCCTGGGATCTAAACACAGCCATAGTATACTAACATATATTTTTCTATGGATAATTTGAGCAATGCCATCACAAAGATACATGAGGTGTAAAATACTATCACGAGTAAAAATGACTTATGGGGCCCGGACCGATGTGTGAATGACACAAAATTCTGTGTCAGTAGGGTTTACCTTCTTTCTAAATTGAAAACGATTGAAAACCTGTTTCGAACAACACAACACTGTACAAAAACCAGCTATACGTTACCGATCAGTTTTCACAACTGACCACCGTACGTTGTTTTACAAAGACTACATTTGAAGTACATGCAGGAACTGCAGCAGCCCTATTTGCATCTATTAATCCTCTGCATTTCAGCCTATTTGAAATTTATAGTGTTGATTAAATAGCCACGGAAATGGTTGAGATGTTTTCCAACCGTTTTCATCCCTATCTACGCATAAGAATTATGTATAATAAGTGTACTATATCATAAGTTTGGTTATGTACATCTTCTCATGGATGCAGAGGCTGGGTTTTATAATCCATTATCTAAAAATAAGTCTACCACACATTCAATAATAATTCTAATACAAATCACGTGTGCAAATGATTTAGTACTAGCTTTCTTTTTCAACTTGACATTTTTGAACATTGACGTATTAGTCTCCGATACATACACACACACACACACACACACACACACACACATATATATATATATATATATATATTTGACGATTAATTTATCAAATCTACTAATGTCATTTTCCTACTCAATAATTTTGGACATTAATGATTTAAGATTTTGATGTTTGAACGTGCACATTGTAGGACACAATCTGTTTTAACTTCTAAGGACAAACTCTCTCTTGAAATGTGAAACATGAATCCTGTGATATGAACTTAAAACACTTTCCAAGTCATATTGGCAAGTCCAGATCAGTCTCAGATGAATATATTTGATTATTACTTTATCATATCTTATATTTATCAAAAGGAAATTATTGAATATAACTAGACAACACGACAAATCTACTAATGTCATTTCCTAGTTTATATACCAACTATATCTTTATGTCTATACCACCTATTTCCATATGAATGTATTTGCAATGGTAGCGTATTTTCCTTTGAGTTGTCAACAAAGCCAGTGAATGTAAGGGGATCTTATCTTTTTTACATTTGTATAGCTAATTAGATTAGTCATTTGAGCCGTTGCATTCTCCACCATAATCACCATCACTGGTAGAGCATAATGGAGGCCAACATGATGGTCCCCCACTATATTGGAAAAAAAAAACTTCACATAGAAAGCACAAGTCACTAACTTCCTTTCATATGCTGGTTACTAAACTTGCTTGTTTCATTCCATAGGTTTTGGGTCCAACTCCTCTTTTTACCCTGTTTCCCCCTCCCTTTTTTTCTACATATTGCCCTCTAATGTGTAGAAAATGTCTTGAACACTTTCTTTTTTTTCTATAAATTGCCATCAAATGTAAAAAAATGCCTTTAACACTTTTAATTTTCCCCCTAGATCTCCCTCGAATGCGAAAAAAAATGCTTTTAACACTTCCAAAAAAAATATTTCTATAGATTGCCCTCTAATGTGAAATTTTTTTTGCTTCTAATAGATTGCCCTAATATGGAAAAAAAAAAGCTTTTAACACTTCCAAACTTCTTTTTTTCCTATTGATTGGCCTCTAATGTGAAAAATATTTTTAACACATCCTAATTATTATTTTTTATCTAATAATAGTGCATATGTTTATGGTACTATGAATAAAACTTAATTTTATTCTTTTTAACACGTTTGTTTTCCAAGTAAATGATTCAATCGCCTATAATGAATGATGCCCTTGCTGGAAGTTCTTGATGGCATTTGCGTGCATTAGAGAAATGTATTGTTGAGATTTTTCTTTACAACTTAGCCATACCAATGCCGTTTCCACCGTCCTTAATCGTCATATGGCCAAGAGAGGTCAACTCCTCCATCCTGCAGTCCTCAATTACACGTGACTAACAACTCAATACATTCAAGTATAGGCTACATCATCTATGGTAACATCATCTTTCTTTGATTTGCTAGCAAGCCAAGGACCTTTGAGCAAATTAAACTTTGTCGACTTGGTGTACATATATAACTGTTTGTGTGCCAACTCATCTGTACACATATTGTTTCGCCACTACATATCTCCCCCCCCCACCCCCAAGTAAATGATACAATACCAACACTAAATGGCTCTCATGCTGACATTTGGATGCATTAGAGAGATTCATTGATAAGATTTTTCGTTATTAGTGAGGCATGCCAACACTATTCTCAGATCTTATAGTCATACTATATGCAGATCAACTCTTCCATCTTGTAGTATTCCGTTACTTGTGACCCACTGCACTCAAGTTTAGGCTATGATGGCAAAGAAGGCCCTTCACTCGAAACAACATCATTAAAAGTTGCTCTTATGGGTGGGAATTATTTCCATTTTCCATTATCCAATCGAAACCTAAGTTACAGATCGAAATTCTGTAGCGGTAACACATAGTCCCATTCTTTTCTGATTAAGATACAAATATTACCTTATTTTTTGTTAACATGTCTTTCAGACTGCAAACGGTGTATTTCGTGCAAAAACTTTGTATATATAAGTTATTTTAAATATCAGATGATACCATTTTCAAGTTTGTAATAATTAAAACTCAATTAATCACACCACGCTAATGTCTTTCTTATTTTTCATGCCCTAACTTCATTTTCATCTTTATAAACGAACACCACCTAGTGTCAGTTTGGATACATGCAACCTTTTCTTTCTTTTTGGGACTATCTATTACACATTTGTAGAAAACACCCCTCAAAATCTTGCAATTTAGGACCGTTGGATAGGCTTTAAGATTCGTGCAAGGCCCAAATCCTAATCCCTTCCTTCTCCTCCTTTCCTTTTCCACTCAACACCGCACGCCCAAAGCCCCGAACATTGTTTCTCATCGCCGCTGCCACCCAACCACACCGGCTTGCCGGAAGGCATCAAGGACATGAGGCTCCCCTGCCGGCCTCCTCCCCCCCTTGCCCCCTTCCCCTCTCTCCTCAATCCGGTGGCGACAAGATGCCCCCGCTCCATCATCTTCCTCGTTTCCGACGGGTCTCCGCCACCACCATTTGCCGCCTCCTAACCACAAGCTTACTTTGCCGTAGCCACTAACGCCATCCCACCGCCCTCTTGCATCCTCGTGGCTTTAGCGCTTGCGCCTTGCTGCCCGCCCGTGTCCACCGTCCACCTTCGGGCCGCCTCCTCCTACAGCCATCCCTCCAAGCTCGGTGATCTCCGTCCTCTTATCCCTCCCCCATCCCCTCCCTCCCCTACCCAAAAAGGGACCCGGAAGCCTAATTCCATTGCCTTCGTCGGGGTCGCCGGAGGTTCCAAAACTGGAGAAGAAGGTGTCATCAGAGCTAGAATCACGAAGAAGTTTGCTGAAGCACGAATCGTGAAACAAATCCCAAGGTCAATAATCTGCAAGATTTCGGTCCCAAAATCTGTCACTAGGCATTTAGCCATTCCGTTCTTTATTTTCTCTTGTGTGCAGTGACTCACTTTCGGGCTCATTTGGAAAAAAAGATTTTTTTTCTCATATCTAGGGCAATTGATTTTTTTTTTATGTTAAAGGGCAATCAAATTGATTCCTACGAAAATCATTAGAAAGTTTTTGTGAGTTTTCTGCATTCCGAAGGAGGCATTCATCTGTGTGCATATGCATGAATGTGTACATAGGTGATGCTGAGAAAATATGTACTGTAAATCACATATGTAATGGAAACCTGAAAACTACTGTTGAATAAAAAAAAACGTATGAGATTTGACCATGTCACCTAGAGTAAATATTTTACTCACAGATTCAACCATGAGTACTTTTGGTAATGTGGACAGATAACATTCATTTTTAGATCTAATGGTACTTTTCAAGATTCCACTATATATGTAATTTCCACTACATATTTTCCATCTCTCAAATATTTTCACACCAAGGCGCCAAGCCCCCCCTAAGTTTTTACATCTTCCTCTGCACTGCGTGCGGCCTATTTGAAATTTATAGTGTTGATTAAACTAGTTGCCGTGGAAACCGAACGAACTGTTTGAAGCATAGTTTTAAAAAAATATTATATTTTAGAATAGGAGTATCCGACTTTCTTTGTCCTAAAATCCAATCTATGCACGGGGAAGAAGTAAAGGTCATGTTGATAGCTATGTTGGTGAGAGGTGCAGTAAATTGTTCTAGAGCTAGACTTCTGACTCTGAACAGGGATATCAATAAAAATGGATATCACTCTGAAGATTGCCTTGGGGAGTTGTGTTTTGAATCTACAGGGAGTCCAAAACTGAATTTGAATTTCAGAATTGAATTTGATTGTACTTATTGATCAATGGTACCACTCATAATTGTTTGCCGTATACTCAGTTACCATGATCAAAGCCGACCGGCCGCGCATTCATGCCATCATCGAAATGCATACTCCATCACTCCATGTCTTGTATACTCAAGGTGCAAGCTGCCCATGCCCCATAGTAATAATATATTTTCCTAAACTGTAGCAATTTTTGTCAAGGTCGGCCAGATCGATATAAAAATATATTAGGGTTGACTAACTACGGTTTTTGAATATTTTACGAACTTTGATATATTCCAATGAATTAATTACCTTATTACCTACATATCAGTGCTCTAGGGGAAAAGAAAGGGTACAGAGACGTAGAAACGAGAAAACGGCTAAGCTAGTTCAGCAGCAACATATATTCAGCATCCGGATAATTAAAAATGGGAGAATACGGCGACCATTTTGAATTCTCGGGAGGAACCATAGTGCAATTTTTATATGCATGCAGGTTTCTCCTCTCTTCAAATCGTGTTGATTTGACGTTGGAATTCGTAGGAAAATTATTGAAACAACGCAACTTACTCCTGCTTTATTTCTTCCGATTTGTTTTATTTTTAGGATTAGGGCTCTCCCTCCTACTCCACCCCTCTCTTCTTTAAAGGTTAATTTGGTATCGGCTTTCGTAGGGAATTGACAAATAAGCAAGGACCCTGTTTAATTCATTTCCCTTTGACTTTTTTATTCTACATATACTTTAGCCAAAACTATCACGAAACTATATATTTAAAGTTGGTGTATTACACAATTACATATTGAACATTGAGCTTTTTAGCTAGCCACAATATCACAACTCTACAAACTTAGTGCCAATTTTTTTCACAAAACTACAAAATAATTAACTAGAAAAGGATATTAATGTTAAGAATCTAAATACTAAATATATAGTTTTACAATATACTAAATTTGTATCTGCCATTAAGCCTTAATCTACAAATTTACGTTTCTTGGTAAATTTAGTGCTAATTAAATTTGTAGTTGTGTGATATTATCTTTTTAAATTTGTACTCTATACTACAAAACCTCTCATATATATAGTAAAAATATGATATTGTTACTATAATTATCGAATATTGTTTACTACATATGTGTGAGAATAATGTTAAGAATTACTATAGCTACAGTAGCCATATACAATACTGTAGAGGATAAACATCATACACACAAATTAATATGCATGTACTTCTAGCTGTGTATACATAGGCTTCATAAATGCTTTGTTAGAACCTGCAGCTATCTTTCTTTTTTTTAAAAAAAAAAAAAACCTGCAGTTATCCTTAAGGCACAGTTGTAATGGCTTTCATATCATCTCCAGAAAATTTTTGGAGTACTTCCACCGCAAGTTCGAACTAAAATAACTATAAATTGCTCAGATATCTTGAATACGAGGATACCTAGCTAGAATGCTGGATGCAGATTTGAAGGGCATCACGCGGAAGTGGTGATGCGACGATATTGCGATGGATGGATATGTGCGGTCGTTGGTCATGCAGTTCCCATGAAATTCTGGCGATTGACGACTCTGCAACTAACGTTTTTCTTCGGCATTTTTCTGCCCTGCCCATCAGTTTAATTTCAGCACTGTACATGTGATTTTCAGTTGGCCAAGGCCGGTCAGGCACCCGATTCATGGCGCATGGGTCACCGACCAAATTACATATGTGTTTTCTAGTTCTAAGTTATAGACAATGGAAATCGCCTATGAAAAACTGATGTTTAGAGGTAGGATTTAAGGAAGACTGCCCGTGAAAATGAAGAGATTTTTGTAGGTGATCGTCTATGGGTCCCGCTTCTAAAAGTTTATTTTTACAGGTGGCACTACACTACCACTACCAGTAGAAATGATAAGGTTAAATTAGTAATTTACTAATAGAGTGATTATGAGTAACTTTGTTATTTATGTTTTTTTTTTCTGGATAAATCCGTGGTCATCGCTCATATTTCATCGGAAAAGTAAAAAAATGAGAGAGAAAAAGTTTAGTCACTACTAAATGATGATTATATCCCTCCACACCTTTTCTTTTTCATAATAATGTCTTTCCATGTTTCTACTACCTCTTTACTGAGGTGTAAGAGGTGATGGTACAAATAAGTCTAAACCCTTCGATAAAATAAGATCAGCGATTCAGATTGTAGTTGAGCTCTATTTTTATAGGTGGCATTTTTTAATGTCCTATGAAAATATATGAAATCCAAGCTTGGGAAAACTTGATTCAGCTAGTATACTGAATCAGTTATCAAAGATCTTTCGAATAAAACGATGCAGTTAGTAAATCATAAAGGGGGCTGCTATATAACGGGATCCCGTTTTCGAACGGGATGATCCCGAGTAGGTATCAGGTGTGATACCTATCAGGTATCAGACGATTCTACACAACAGGATGATCCCGAGTAGGTATCAGGTGTGATACCTATCAGGTATCAGACGATTCTACACAACAGGATGATCCCGAGTAGGTATCAGGTGTGATACCTATCAGGTATCAGACGATTCTACACAACAGGATGATCCCGAGTAGGTATCAGGTGTGATACCTATCAGGTATCAGACGATTCTACACAACAGGATGATCCCGAGTAGGTATCAGGTGTGATACCTATCAGGTATCAGACGATTCTACACAACAGGATGATCCCGAGTAGGTATCAGGTGTGATACCTATCAGGTATCAGACGATTCTACACAACAGGATGATCCCGAGTAGGTATCAGGTGTGATACCTATCAGGTATCAGACGATTCTACACAACAGGATGATCCCGAGTAGGTATCAGGTGTGATACCTATCAGGTATCAGACGATTCTACACAACAGGATGATCCCGAGTAGGTATCAGGTGTGATACCTATCAGGCGGAGGATGAGGAGGACGAGGAGGAGGAGGGGGCCTCCAGCTCCGGTGACGACGAGGCCGCCGGCGCCGTCGTGGCGTCTGAAGGGGAAGAGAAAGGGGGAGAGAAAAGAGAGAGAAGGGAGAGAGAGGGAGGAGAAAGGATGACATGTGGGCCCCACATGTCAGTGGGTCCCACTATGTTTTTTTTGAATGACATATGGGTCTCACAGATATTTTTTTAATTCTAATGCCACGTAAGCGTCACGTGGGACGAAGACCGGGTCAACACCGCCACATCAGCGCCACGTCAGCAAAACCACCTCCTAAAACCGGTGAGGGAGTCAAATTGCACTGATTTCAATAGTTCGGGGGGTCGTTCTATCCGGTTTTCTGGTTGAGGGGTACAAATTAGATTCGGCCTACAATTAAGGGAGTCTAAGTGGACTTTTTCCGAGCCAGAAATGCACGTATATATGGGCCTCAGCCATCCGAAGGGCCCACTTCTCATATAGGCTCTGCACTCTAGTGGGCCGAAATATGGGTATCAGCCCATCCGGAGGGCCAACTTCTCATATAGGCTGTACTCTAGTGGGCCGAAAATATGGTTGTCAGCCCATCCAAAGGGCCCACATATAGGCTATGCCATGTAGTGGGCCGAAATATGGGCCGTCCGTCCGAAGGGCCCAAATTTTATGTTAGGCTCTGCCCTCTAGTGGGCCGAAATGGATCTTAACCCACATCATGGGCCTCATCGAGCAGGGCCCTGTGGCCCATGTCGTGTCTCGAGCCTGGCTCGAACGAATTCGTAGCCGAACTGAAAAGTATGGGCCGAACTATTAATTTATCAATTGATTATTTGATTATCTCGACGCATGCTCACGTAGGTATACGGTTAGGTATTAAACTATTAATTAAATATATTTGTTTGGTTTGTGAGTATTTGTGAGCATAAATACGGTAGACATCATGTTCACGTACAATTCGTTGCAGTATCAATGCTGCGACGACCGAATGCCCATGCATATGCGTTGTAGGCGTACTCCACTACGTATACGTACGTATATACATACGTCGTCGCTAGCTACTAGCTTAAATGCTTAATTAAATCGAATTTGGTGCTTCCATCCATCTACATACTTCGATATGTGTGCCGCTTTTGTAGTACGCGTACGTACGCGCATAAATATATGCATACGTACATATGAATATAGTACAGCTAAAAGTATACGTACCCAGATTAACTAAGGAAAAATAATATATTGCGCCGAAATTACTAAAAATCAAGATTTGCTGATGATTATATTAGGACTTCTTCAGAATCAAACTACATTAAAATAAGATATTTACTTAAATTTTTTGAATAGATGAATTGTCGAACACGATGTAAAAGGTTAATAGCGTCATATATTAAGAGTAGGCCTGAATCATGTATTTCAATTATATACAACTAGGAAAGTGGCCCGCGCGTATGCGCAGGCACTTGTATTATTGAAAGGTAAGATTTTTTACTATTTGTTCAAAAATTTTGTCCGATTGATTAAGGGCAAACTAAAGTTCAGATACTGTTATTTTCTAATAATTTAAAGGTTCTATTTTTCTTAAACAAACTTTTGAGTAGGAGATGGATTAAGTACTTACGACTTTTAAATCATGTTCTTTTTCTCGAGTAAATAATAAACTATTGCTTGTAGTATTGCTACAAATGAAAAAGTGAGAGCAAGATACTTAAAATTCTTGTGATTAAATCATCTCATGAAGGTGCATGATACAATAAGAAAGAGAGAGAAGCGTATACATGGAGAAAAAGAAGAAAGGGAAAAATGGAAAAAAGGGAGGGGAAGTGTAGGTACCCACGTACATAGGTGCGTACCGAAGGTGGAGAGGTGGAACCTCGTAGTATTTAGTTTATTCTAAGATCAATTTAATCTAATGGTTTATAATATTGGACCTATTGATTTAAGTGAAAATCAAGTAATAGATACTTTGCTTTTTTTCTTAGAATTTCTAATATTTTCTCTAATTTATTAGAGCACCACGTGGCAGCTTGAGGGCATTTTAAGAAATTTTAATGGACTTACCACATGTAATTAGAATATTAACCATGTAATATATATGTATGGGATATATGTTAATATTCATTCTAGCTTCATCCATGTTTATATACAGACCTATTTACAATTGTTTATAGTAGCTCTTACAGATTCATCTTACGACTTTGATTATGCGTTGATCACCAATTTACTTATCACCATGACTCGCATGAAAAAATTATGTACTACCTAGGGTTTAGGGTTTAGGACAACTGAAATTGATGAATTATTTGATTTATGTGATAGCTATTTGAGATTATAAATGAATGAATTAACTTTTAAAAAGTTAAAAAGATGTTTAAGAAAATTTTTTTTTGAATGACATATGGGTCTCATAGATTTTTTTTTAATTCTAATGCCACGTAAGCGCCACGTGGGACGAAGACCGGGTCAACACCGCCACATCAGCGCCACGTCAGCAAAACCACCCCCAAAACCGGTGAGGGAGTCAAATTGCACTGATTTCAATAGTTCGGGGGGTCGTTCTATCCGGTTTTCTGGTTGAGGGGTACAGATTAGAGTCGGCCTACAATTAAGGGAGTCTAAGTGGACTTTTTCCGAGCCAGAAATGCACGTATATATGGGCCTCAGCCATCCGAAGGGCCCACTTCTCATATAGGCTCTGCACTCTAGTGGGCCGAAATATGGGTATCAGCCCATCCGGAGGGCCAACTTCTCATATAGGCTGTACTCTAGTGGGCCGAAAATATGGTTGTCAGCCCATCCAAAGGGCCCACATATAGGCTATGCCATGTAGTGGGCCGAAATATGGGCCGTCCGTCCGAAGGGCCCAAATTTTATGTTAGGCTCTGCCCTCTAGTGGGCCGAAATGGATCTTAACCCACATCATGGGCCTCATCGAGCAGGGCCCTGTGGCCCATGTCGTGTCTCGAGCCTGGCTCGAACGAATTCGTAGCCGAACTGAAAAGTATGGGCCGAACTATTAATTTATCAATTGATTATTTGATTATCTCGACGCATGCTCACGTAGGTATACGGTTAGGTATTAAACTATTAATTAAATATATTTGTTTGGTTTGTGAGTATTTGTGAGCATAAATACGGTAGACATCATGTTCACGTACAATTCGTTGCAGTATCAATGCTGCGACGACCGAATGCCCATGCATATGCGTTGTAGGCGTACTCCACTACGTATACGTACGTATATACATACGTCGTCGCTAGCTACTAGCTTAAATGCTTAATTAAATCGAATTTGGTGCTTCCATCCATCTACATACTTCGATATGTGTGCCGCTTTTGTAGTACGCGTACGTACGCGCATAAATATATGCATACGTACATATGAATATGGTACAGCTAAAAGTATACGTACCCAGATTAACTAAGGA
>CM020189.1:1599669-1644046 GCA_009805545.1 Oryza longistaminata | reverse complement strand
AATTTGGACATATTCTCTATCCAGATTAATTGTACTAAGATATGTCATATCCACCTAAAATCTCTTATATTTTAGGACGAAGGCAGAGTTTAGTTCCAAACTTATTCTTCAAACTTCCAACCTTTCCATCACATCAAAACTTTCCTACACACATAAACTTTCAACTTTTCTGCCACATCGTTTCAATTTCAACCAAACTTTCAATTTTTGCGTGAACTAGACACACCCGAAGGAAGTAACATAATTCAGTACTTGTACTAGGTGTAGTTCCAGAGAGCCCTTAATTAACTGCAAGCTAGCTGCTGCAACTTTGATATCACTGGTAAGTACGTGTACTTGCATGAGCAATATTACTACTAGAACTAAATAAAAGCTGATTTTATTTAGGTACTAGCACTACTGAGATGGCCTTGATATATAGCTAGCTGAGCTGCTGTTAAATTCAGAGGAGAGCTGCTGTTAACAAGACTACAAGAGCAGGCAGGCAGATGCAGAGGCAGGGAGGCAATGCAACGACTCTGCAGGTGGCCTTTAAAACCGCAGCTATAGCTTCAGCCTTCAGCTATAGCCGGCGAGGTGTGGCAGTGGCAGTAGTGTGGCTGCGTGTGTGTGTGTGTTTATGCAGGAGCAGAGAGTACATTAACATGCAGGAGAGATCGATCGATCGAGAGAAGAAAGAAAGAGGAGAAAGAAAGTATATATGTCCTGTCCATTGGACATTAACTTGCTGCTTGCTGCTAGTAGTAGCTAATACTATAGCTTTATTATTCAGTGCTGCTAGCTAGCTGCATTTGTGAGCATGCATGATCGATGCAGGCCTTGCAATTAAGGTTTTAAATCTCTGGCTATAAACTGTCACTGTCTTCGGAGATAACTGTTGGAGAAGAGTTTAGCTAGCTATTTGCTTTCACGTACAACTGAGCCACTATTTTCATTTAGTTCGCTATTAGCTGTCTGAGAAAGCCGATCTCTTGCAATTCATGGCAGCTTGATGAAGCCTTCAATAAGCTACTACAAGCCCAAGCTTGCTTGGATCATCATCGATCAGCAGCAATGCCATTTTCTGAAATAAATCTTGCTACTGCTACTGCTATGAACTCATCATCATGGATCGATGTCCCAGCTGATAGTTTCCTACCTGATCTCTTCTTCTTCTTCGTCTTCCTCTCATCAGTCATCAGTGAGGGGATCGATCGGTGTAGTATTAATCGGAGTGACGCAGAGAGGGAGGCGCATGCGTTGGCGTCGCACCGCATGCCATTACTGCAGCAGCGCGAGGAGGCTCAGCTCAGCTCATCTATCTATCTCTCCCCGGCCAACTGCTTGCATTCATGCTGATTTGTTACTACTCCATCTCTCTCTACTTGCATATGTTGCAATTCAAGTCTCTCTCTCTCTCTCTCTCTCTCTCTCTCTCTCTCTCTCCTGCAGATATGATAGCAATGGTATATCTGATAGATTTTGAGAAGTCTAGCTATCTCCTCTACTACATTTGAAGTACAGCCTGTGTATATCTTTTTTTTAATTAGCTTAATTAATTATGGTTTGTGGTGAACCGCTGCCACATTTTCTGCGGTTTGCCTTTTATTTATAGTAGTTTTTTTTTAAAAAAATGCGTCTTTCTAACAATTTGAGAATGTTGGAATGACATTTTGTTAGCAGTAAATTACATTAGCGGTACATGAACGTGTCAGGTGGGTGCAATTTAGTGTATGAACTTGTAAAATGCTCGTTTTGATGCATGAACTTGTCTAATACATGCAAACTAAGGCTAAAATGGCATGACAAGACTAAAATGTGTGCATAATATACTACCTTTCTTATTCAACTTGACATTTTTGAACATTGAAACATCAATCTCCGATACATATACTTGATGATTATTTTATCATATCATATTTATCAAAAGAAAATTATTAAAAATATAACTAGGCTTCACTTCAAATCTAGTAATTTCACATTTCATACTCAAATAATTTCATGCATTAATGACTACAGATTTTGGTGTTTAAATGCATGTATATTGTTCATCCGTTCTAAATACAAATTGTCATCTGAAATGTAAAAATATGAATTTTATGCTATGAAGTTAAGACACTTTCCAGTATTGGTGAGCCCCAAACCAATCTCATATGAATATATTTGATCATTACTTTGTCATATCTTATATTTCTCGAAAGGATATTATTAAATATATAACCATATCTCACGACAAATCTACTCAATAATTTCGGGCATTAATGATATACGATTTTCGATGTTTGAACGTGTATATTGTAGGACGCCATGTGTTCTAAGTACAAACTCTCCTCTGAAATGTAAAACATGAATCTTGTGATATGAACTTAAGACACTTTCCAGTCATATTGATAAGCCCCAAGCTAGCCTCAGATAAATATATTTGATCATTGCTTTATCATATCATATATTTATCGATAGGAAATTATTAGAAATATAACTACACAACAGGACAAATCTACTAACATCACTTTTCCCTCTATTTATCATTTATATACCAACTATATCTTTCTTTCTACATCACCTATTTCTCTATTGATCAAATATAGGCGGATGTTTTGGTGAAGGTCATTGGGAGGGGGACCCACCTTGTAGGTTTAGTCATTCAAACCATTATTGCAATCTCCAACATTTTACACAAGGTGGTGGTTTTGCTTGTAACATCATAATTGTTCTCGTTAATCAAAATTCTCTCGTTCGACAGGTGTAAATATATAGTTGTTGGTGTGCCAACTCATCAATTCTTACTAGTAATAATGTTTTTATCACTACATAATCTTTACTCGGTTACGCCTCGATCTTTCCCAAGTAAACGTTTTGATCACCTCGAATGAATGGCAGTCTTACTAAATGTCGTTGTTAGCATTTGGATGGTTCAACAGATTTATTGTTCTGCTTTGCCCTTATCACTGAACTGTCTCAACCCTTCTTTTAGACTCTTAGTCATACCATAGATAAAGGAGGTCAACTCTTTCATCGTGAGTATTTCATTACCCATGACTCACAACTCACTATATTCAAATCTAGGCTATTGTAGCAAGGAAGGCTCTTCATTTGAAATGGTAGTGTATTTGTCTTTGAGTTGTCAACAAGCCAGTCAATGTGAGGGGATCTTGCCTTGTACATTTATATAGGTAGTTAGGTTAGTCATTTGAGTTGTTGCATTCTCCACCATCATCACCATGAGTGGCGGAGCTTAGTGGAGGCCAACATGGATGATGGTCATCCTAGTATATTGGACAAAAAACTTCATATAGATAGCACAAGTTACTAACTTCCTTTCATATGATGGTTACTATACTTGCTTGTTTCATTCCATGGGTTTTCGGTTCAACTCCTCCCGACCCCATCCCCCCCTCCCCCTCGCTTTTTTCTACGAATTGCTCTCTAATGTAAAAAAAATGGATTTAACACTTTCGCTGTTTTTATATAAATTGCCATCTAATGTGAGAAAAATGCCTTTAGCACTTTTAATTTTTTTCCTCCATAGATTTCCCTCAAATGTGGGGGAAAATATGCTTTTAACACTTTCAAAAAAAATCTATAGGTTGCCCTCCAACGTGAAAAAATGCCTTTAACACTTTCAATTTTTTTTCTCTATAGATTGCACTCTAATATGAAAAAAAAAAGTTTTTAACACTTCCAAATTTCCTTTTTTTTTTCCCTATAGATTGGGCTCTGATGTGAATTTTTTTTAACACTTCCTATTTTTTAATACTAATGGTATTGTTTATGTTATCGGTACTATGAATAATACTTAATTTTATTCTTTTTACCACTACATATGTTTCCCCAATAAATGATTCAATCACCTATAATGAATTATGCCATTGCTAGAAGTTCTAGATGGCATTTGGATGCATTAGAGAGACGTATTGATGTGATTTTCCTTTACCACTAGCCATACCAACCGCGTTTCCATCCCTTGTAATCGTTCTATGGCCAAGAGTGGTCAACTCCTCCATCCCGCAATCTTCGGTTACACGCGACTAACAACTCAGTACACTCAAGCATAGGCTACATCATCTATGGTAGCATCATCTTTCTTTGATTTGCTAGCAAGCTAAGGAACTTTGTGCAAATTAACCTTTACAACTTGGTGTGCATATAACCGTTGGTGTGCCAACTCTTTTGTACACATATTGTTTTACCACTACATATCTTCCCCCAAGTAAATGATGCAATACATATTTTGAATGGCGCTCATGCTGGCATTTGGACGCATTAGAGAGACTCATTGATGAGATTTTCCGTTATCACTTAGCCATGCTTACACTGTTCTCAGACTATTATAATCATTCTATAGCTGAAGGAGTTCAACTCTTTCATCTTGTAGTATTTCGTTACTCGTGACCCACAACTCACTGCACTCAAGTGTAGGCTATGATGGCAAAGGAGGCCCTTCACTCGAAACAGCAGACATATTTTCCTTTTGGTGAAGGCCATTGGGAAGGGTCCCACCTTGTTGTGTGGTGATGTTTTGGTGAAGGCCATTGGGAGGTGGTCCCACCTTGTAGTAAATTTCATAGAAATACAAATTTTATGGTTCAAGTTGTGAAAAACCACACACACTTTGACATTGGTTACTTAACTACATATATTTTATATTGAAGTTTCACAAAACTAGACCATCAATGAACGGGCCCACATGCAAGATGACGTGTCTGTTCCACCTAGGATGTGGACTTGGGAGCTTTATCCTAGGTGGAACACTCACAATGCCACGCCAGCATCCTAAATGTATGTAGAAAAATAACCATGTCATCTCGTGAGTGGACCCATTCGTTGATAGTGTAGTTTTGTAAAACTTTAATACCAGAATATATATAGGTAAGTGTCAAGTGTCAAAATGTGTATGTTTTTTTTGCAACTTGAAGCACAGAACGTGCAGTTTTATGAAATTTACTCTTCTTTTTTAACTTGATATTTTTTTAACAATGACACTTGAGTCTCTGATACATATATTTGCCCATTATTATACCATATCATATAATATGAAAAGGAAATTACGGGTGCGTTAAAACACACCCAGAATAAGCAATAACTAAAACACGTCCTTTACATAGTAAAATTTTTATTACGCGTTATATGTTTTCAAACACCTAATAACTTTACTAATAGGTTTAATAGGCGACAAATCTACTAATGTTATTCTTCATACTCAATACTTCATGCATTAATGACTTAAGATTTAGAAACTTAAATGCATATATTGTAAGACATCATATTTTGTTATAAATACAAACTCTCTTGTCACAAGTCAAAGTGGAGATATTCCTCAAGGTAGGGGTGGGCATCCCGTCTGACCGCAAATTTCGGTCTCGGTCTTCAGTCTTTCGGTCATTTCGGTCTTTGAAAAGTAAAGACCGAATTTCAACGCAAAAATGTCAGGACCGACAAATTTAGTCTCGGTCTTGGTCCTGACCGAAATTCAACAACATTTTCATATATGCAACGAAATAAGGGAAATTTTCAACCCAAAAATCATAAAAAAAAAATTCGTAAGCACGTATGACTAGTAAAGACAATTATTAGTTTGCATGACTAGAAGAAGTAGGGATGTGAAAATTAGAGTTTAATCCTATTGAATTTAGTGAATTATAGGTTGCATTTAGACATTTTTTTGTTAATTCGGTCTTTTCTGTCTATTCGGTTAACCGAGGAAACTAACCGAATTGACCGGACAAAATTCGGTCTTTCACTACCAGGGACCAAATTTCTCGGTCTTGATCTTTTCGTTTCGGTCTTTTTTTCCCACCCCTACCTCAAGGAAATGCTATGGTTGCAACGAGTCCGAACACTTCATCGCCAAACCCTTTGAAATGTAAAACACGAATCTTGTTATATGAACTTAAGGCAATTTCCTTTTATATTTGTGAGCCCCAAATCAATCTTCGATAATATACTTGACCATTACTTTATCATATCATATATTTATCAAAAGGAAATTATTAAAAAAAGATATAACTAGACTTCATGACAAATCTACTAATGTTATTTTTTGTGCACGATAATTTTGTGCATTGATGACTTATGATTTCAATGTTTGAACCATATATTGTAGGACGCCACCTATTCTACTAGTTCATTTTGTGAGAGAACTCCAACCAACTCCAGAGTACGCAATAACTAAAACACGTCCCTTACAAAGTAAAATTTATACTACGTGTTATATGTTTTCAAACACCTAATAACTTTACAAATAGGTTTAATAGGTGACAAATCTACTAATGTAATTCTTTATACTCAATAACTTCGTGCATTAATGACTTAAGATTTAGAAACTTAAATGCATATATTGTAAGACGTCATATTTAGTTATAAATGCAAATTAACTCTCTTCTCACAAGTAAAAGTGGAGATATTCCTCAAGGAAATGCTATGATTGCAACGAGCCCGAACACTTCATCGTTGATTGCCCGAAACTCTACCCTCTGAAATGTAAAACACGAATCTTGTTATATGAACTTAAGGCAATTTTCTTTCATATTTGTGAGCCCCAAATCAATCTCTGATAAGTATACTTGACCATTACTTTATCATATCATATATTTATCAAAAGGAAATTATTAAAAAAAGATATAACTAGGCTTCACGACAAATCTACTAATGTCATTTTTTTGTACACAATAATTTTGTGCATTGATGACTTAAGATTTTGATGTTTGAATGCATATATTGTAGGGCGTCATCTGTTCTACATACAAACTCTCCACATTGAAATGTAAATCACGAATCTTGTAGGATGAACTTAAGATATTTTCCTATCATATTGTTCAGCCCCAAATCAGTCTCAGATAAATATATTTGATCATTACTTTATCCTACCATATATTTATCGAAAGACAATTATTAAAAATATAACTATGTAGGTTTGAACAACAAGAACTAAGCCAACAAGAGAGGGGTGAATGGTTGGATCTCACCGGCCCTATGCACCTGGTCTGATCGGTCCCACACAAAGAACACCACTTCTCTCTATTTTTCGTTTATATACCAACTATATCTTTCTTTCTATATCACCTATTTCCATATTGATCAAATATAGGCGGAAGTTTTGGTGAAGGCCATTGGGAGGGGGTCCCACCTTGTAGGTTTAGCTAGTCATTCAAACCATTATATTGCAATCTCCACCATCCTACACAAGGTGGTGGTTTTGCTTGTAACATCATATATAGTTGTTGGTGTGCCAACTCATAAATTCTTACCAGTGATAATGTTTTTATCACTACATAATCTTCACTCGGTTAAATCTCAATCTTTCCCAAGTAAATGATTCGATCACCTCGAATGAAAGGTAATTTTACTAAATGTAGTTGTTAGCATTTGGATGTGTTCAACAGATTTATTGTTCTGCTTTCCTCTTATCACTGAACTGTGCCAACCCTTCTTTTAGACTCTTAGTCATACTATAGCCAAAGGAGGTCAACTCTTCCATTGTGAGTATTTCGTTACCCATGACTCACAACTCACTATATTCAAGTCTAGGTTATTATGGCAAGGAAGGCTCTTCATTTGAAATGGTAGCATATTTGTCTTTGAGTTGTCAACAAGCCAGTCAATGTGAGGGGATCTTGCGTTGTACATTTATATAGGTAGTTAGGTTATTCATTTGAGTTATTGCATTCTCCACCATCATCCCCGTCAGTGGCAGAGCTTAGTGGAGACTAACATGGGTGATGGTCCCCCTAGTATATTGGATGAAAAACTTCATATAGGTAGCACAAGTCACTAACTTCCTTTCATATGTTGGTTACTATACTTGCCTGTTTCATTCCATTGGTTTTGGGTTCAACTCCTCCCGACCCCCGACCCCCCCCCCTCTTTTTTTTTTCCTACAGATTGCCCTCTAATGTGAAAAAAATGTCTTTAACACTTTCATTGTTTTTCTATAAATTGCCGTCTAATGTGAAAAAAATGCCTTTAACACTTTTAATATTTTCCTCTATAGATTGCCCTCAAATGTGGGGGGAAAATGCTTTCAACACTTCCAAAAAAAAAAATCTACACGGTACGTGAAAAAAAAATGCTATTAACACTTTCAATATTTTTTTCTCTATAGATTGCACTCTAATATGAAAAAAAAAGAGCTTTTAACACTTCCTATTTTTTTAAACTAATGGTATTGTTTATGTTATCGGTACTATCAATAATACTTAACTTTATTCTTTTTACCACTGCATATGTTTCCCCAGTAAATGATTCAATCACCTATAATGAATTACACCCTTACTAGAAGTTCTCGATGGCATTTGGATGCATTAGAGAGACATATTGATGAGATTTTCCGTTACCACTAAGCCATACCAACCCCGTTTCCACCCTCCGTAATCGTCCTATGGCCAAGAATGGTCAACTCCTCCATCCTGCACTCTTCGGTTACACGCGACTAACAACTGAATACATTCAAGCATAGGTTACATCATATTTCTTTGATTTGCTAGCAAGCCAAGGACCTTTGTGCAAACTGACCTTTGTCGACTTAGCGTGCATATATATAACCGCTGGTATACCTATATTAAATAGCGCTCATGCTGGCATTTGGACGCATTAGAGAGATTCATTGATAAGATTTTTCGTTATCACTGAGCCATGCCAGCCCTATTCTCATACTCTTATATTCATACTATACCTGAAGGAGTTCAACTCTTCCATCTTGTAGTATTCCATTACCCGTGACCCACAATTCACTACACTCAAACATAGGCTATGATGGCAAAGGAGGCCCTTCACTCGAAACAGTAGCATGTTTTCCTTTTGGTTGTTCACAAACTAGTGCATAGGAGGGGATCTTGCCTTGGACATTTAGATAGCTAGTTAGGTTAGTCATTCGAGCCATTGCATTCTCCACCATCATCACCACACAAGGTGGAGGTATACCATGCTCGGTTAGTCAATTCCTTAATGAACCTATATGTTTGTCGACTTAGTGTGCACATATAACCATTGGTATGCCAACTTATCTATACACATATTGTTTTACCACTATGTATCTTTCCCTAGTAAATGATTCAATCACCTATAATGAGCGACACTCTTGTTGGAAATTCTTGCTGGGATATGGGCGCATTAGAGAAACGCCTTGATGAGATTTTTGGTTACCACTTAGCTGCACCAACCCCATTACCAGCCTCCTTAATCAAACGATGTCCTAGAGAGGTCAACTCTTCCGCAGTCTTCGATTACGTGAGGCTAATAACTCACTTCATTGAAGTGTAGGCTACGTCACCTAAGGTAAGCATCATCTTCCTTTAATATTCTAGCAAGCCGGGAACCTTTGTGCAAATTAACTTGTACACATAGGGTCATTTGATTTATGTTCTTCTTAAGGCCCTACACATAAAAACCATCCTAGGTCCTTTTGTTTGATCCTTGCATAAAGTTCCACTGCAGACTACACCCTCCGTCACAAAAATAAGTTCATTTGTGGGTTTCTGTGTTCAACGTTTAACCGTCCGTCTTATTTGAAAATTTTATGAAAAAATTAATAAAAACAAGTCATGCATAAAGCACTATTCATATTTTCACATCTAATAACAATCAAAATACTAATAGTAAAAAAAATTTAAATAAGACGGACGGTCAAATGTTACGTACAGAGAAACCCACGAATAAACTTATTTTGGGACAAATGATTGTATTTTCTGATCCACAGCTGCACAGGCTTCTGATTTCTTCTGGCCTTTGTAGCCTTGATGCTTAAGCTCAGATCCTGACTGTTTCTGCAGTTGGCATCAACATATAATTGGGTAATGATGCCCTTGTTTATGTCTCTCCAATGCGTGTGTCGTCTGTGGCCTCTGCAGTGGTCACCCATGACTGCACCTGCCAGAGATGCCCCCCTGCCGCTGTTGCCAACAATATCTGTGACGTCCACTCGTTCTCAGCCGTCAGATTTCGATCAGACCATCACTTTCTTCTCAGCCATTACATGCACACACTTTCTTCTCAGCCATTAATTAAGTATTAACAAAAGCTATCTTGCAAATTAAGTTTCTCAAGAGAAAGGTTGATCATCAGATGTCCCGGTTTTGGTTATAAGGGGTATCCTCGGTTTTCACGCCGTTGTTAAACCGATGAAATCCAAATAAATCTTATAAAAATATTATAATTCAGTTTGATTTCTTTTGAACTTGAAATAATAACGAACGATTCATGTTTTCGACCCTGTCCAAAATGTCCAGATTTCATGGAATCCGGAGATCGTAAACCCTGCACAAGATTCCTACTGTTCTTGGTGCAAGAACAGGACAAGAACAGAGTCCACCAGTCACAAACAGATACACAAGTACTCTCTCTTGACTGAATCATCATTGCTGATATGCAATAGAGGGAAAAGTATAATGATCACTGTTTGATTAGGGACAATGATCAACTTCTTAACCTAAAGTCTTATCTTGCATTTCTTCAATGGAAAAGGGGGGAGTTACAACTTACTGCTGCTACAAGAACCATTAAGCCACCACCACATAATTAATTCCCCCCTACTAAAACACACACACACACACACACACACACACACACCCCAACCCATAACAATAAAAACCCCAACATAAGGTGACACAACCATTTTTTTGGTTTTTTATGATGAAACCAAAGACACTTAAAGAGGCTCTACTACTACTATAATAATGATGAAGAAATCAAGCATCTTCCAGTGGATGATCCAACGGCTGTCACTCGTCCACGCATGCATGGATCCTTAGGTAACCATCCGTGTGAGCATCCACTGGACGGACATGGCCGGCGGCAATGGCGGCCTCCTCGTCGGCGGCGGCAGCGACATCTTCACTTTCTTCTCACAAAATTAGAAAATTACACACATTACATGCACACAGTTTCTTCTCAGCCATTAATTAAGTATTAACAACAGATGTTGCAAATTAAGTTTCTCAAGAGAAAGGTTGATCGTCCGAGGTCCCGGTTTTGGTTATAAGGGATATCCTCGGTTTTCACGCCGTTGTTAAACCGATGAAATCCAAATAAATCTTTTATCTATACACATATTGTTTTACCACTATGTATCTTTCCCTAGTAAATGATTCAATCACCTATAATGAGCGACACTCTTGTTGGAAATTCTTGCTGGGATATGGGCGCATTAGAGAAACGCCTTGATGAGATTTTTGGTTACCACTTAGCTGCACCAACCCCATTACCAGCCTCCTTAATCAAACGATGTCCTAGAGAGGTCAACTCTTCCGCAGTCTTCGATTACGTGAGGCTAATAACTCACTTCATTGAAGTGTAGGCTACGTCACCTAAGGTAAGCATCATCTTCCTTTAATATTCTAGCAAGCCGGGAACCTTTGTGCAAATTAACTTGTACACATAGGGTCATTTGATTTATGTTCTTCTTAAGGCCCTACACATAAAAACCATCCTAGGTCCTTTTGTTTGATCCTTGCATAAAGTTCCACTGCAGACTACACCCTCCGTCACAAAAATAAGTTCATTTGTGGGTTTTTGTGTTCAACGTTTAACCGTCCGTCTTATTTGAAAATTTTATGAAAAAATTAATAAAAACAAGTCATGCATAAAGCACTATTCATATTTTCACATCTAATAACAATCAAAATACTAATAGTAAAAAAAATTTAAATAAGACGGACGGTCAAATGTTACGTACAGAGAAACCCACGAATAAACTTATTTTGGGACAAATTTTGGGACAAATCATTGTATTTTCTGGTCCACAGCTGCACAGGCTTCTGATTTCTTCTGGCCTTTGTAGCCTTGATGCTTAAGCGCAGATCCTGACTGTTTCTGCAGTTGGCATCAACATATAATTGGGTAATGATGCCCTTGTTTATGTCTCTCCAATGCGTGTGTCGTCTGTGGCCTCTGCAGTGGTCACCCATGACTGCACCTGCCAGAGATGCCCCCCTGCCGCTGTTGCCAACAATATCTGTGACGTCCACTCGTTCTCAGCCGTCAGATTTCGATCAGACCATCACTTTCTTCTCAGCCATTACATGCACACACTTTCTTCTCACAAATTACACACATTACATGCACACACTTTCTCCTCACAAAATTAGAAAATTACACACTTTACATGCACACACTTTCTCCTCACAAAATTAGAAAATTACACACTTTACATGCACACACTTTCTCCTCACAAAATTAGAAAATTACACACTTTACATGCACACACTTTCTCCTCACAAAATTAGAAAATTACACACTTTACATGCACACACTTTCTCCTCACAAAATTAGAAAATTACACACTTTACATGCACACACTTTCTCCTCACAAAATTAGAAAATTACACACTTTACATGCACACACTTTCTCCTCACAAAATTAGAAAATTACACACTTTACATGCACACACTTTCTCCTCACAAAATTAGAAAATTACACACTTTACATGCACACACTTTCTCCTCACAAAATTAGAAAATTACACACTTTACATGCACACACTTTCTCCTCACAAAATTAGAAAATTACACACTTTACATGCACACACTTTCTCCTCACAAAATTAGAAAATTACACACTTTCTTCTCAGCCATTAATTAAGTATGAACAACAGCTGTCTTGCAAATTAATTTTCTCAAGAGAAATGTTGATCATCAGAGGGGCAAAATCAGGTTTAACAATCCCGGTTTTGGTTATAAGGGGTATCCTCGGTTTTCACACCGTTGTTAAACCGATAAAATCTGAATAAATCTTATAAAAATATTATAATTTAGTTTGATTTCTTTTGAACTTGAAATAAAAACGAACGATTCGTGATTTCGACCCTGTCCAAAAAGTCTAGATTTCGATAAGGTTCAACAATCCCGGTTTTGGATATAAGGGGTATCCTCGGTTGTCACGCCGCTGTTAAACCGATAAAATCAGTTTACAGGCAGAATTTGTAAATTGTTTTGTTATTAGACTACGTTCAATACTTCAAATGTGTGTCCGTATATCCGATGTGACACGCAAAAACTTTTCACCCCTGAAACTAAACAGTAATGTCTAGCATGTACTGTTAGAGCAGGTACAATAGCGGGCTACAAGCCAGCTGCAAACATATATTAAGGAGATAAATCAGAAGAGAGAAGAGCAGCGGGCTACAGATTTGTAGCCAGCTGTAGCACGGACTCCAAGACGCAGTGTGTCTATGACAGGTGGGGCTAGGTATTAATAGTGTAGTTTGTAACTATTGTATGAATGAGCTATTAGATTGGCTATAGATAAATTGGAGTTAGTAGTTGGCTATACTATTGAACTTGCTCTTATGCACCAACCAGTTTGAATGATGTTAAGGCCTTCTTTGTTGGAGGATTAAAAAGGGAAAAATGTCTAAGCTTATAATTAAGAAAAGAAAGTGAGAATATGGCATCATAGAAGTAGGAAATCTATAGATGAAATATTATTATGGGTAAATTGCATTAGCGGTACATGAACCTATCAGGTGGGTGCAATTTAGTGTATGAACTTGTAAAATGCTCGTTTTGATGCATGGACTTGTCTAATACATGCAAACTAAGGCTAAAATGGCATGACAAGACTAAAATGTGTGCATAATATACTACCTTTCTTATTCAACTTGACATTTTTGAACATTGAAACATCAATCTCCGATACATATACTTGATGATTATTTTATCATATCATATTTATCAAAAGAAAATTATTAAAAATATAACTAGGCTTCACTTCAAATCTAGTAATTTCACATTTCATACTCAAATAATTTCATGCATTAATGACTACAGATTTTGGTGTTTAAATGCATGTATATTGCTCATCCGTTCTAAATACAAATTGTCATCTGAAATGTAAAAATTGAATTTTATGCTATGAAGTTAAGACACTTTCCAGTATTGGTGAGCCCCAAACCAATCTCATAGGAATATATTTGATCATTACTTTGTCATATCTTATATTTCTCGAAAGGATATTATTAAATATATAACCATATCTCACGACAAATCTACTCAATAATTTCGGGCATTAATGATATACGATTTTCGATGTTTGAACGTGTATATTGTAGGACGCCATGTGTTCTAAGTACAAACTCTCCTCTGAAATGTAAAACATGAATATTGTGATATGAACTTAAGACACTTTTCAGTCATATTGATAAGCCCCAAGCTAGCCTCAGATAAATATATTTGATCATTGCTTTATCATATCATATATTTATCGATAGGAAATTATTAGAAATATAACTACACAACAGGACAAATCTACTAACATCACTTTTCCCTCTATTTATCATTTATATACCAACTATATCTTTCTTTCTACATCACCTATTTCTCTATTGATCAAATATAGGCGGATGTTTTGGTGAAGGTCATTGGGAGGGGGACCCACCTTGTAGGTTTAGTCATTCAAACCATTATTGCAATCTCCAACATTTTACACAAGGTGGTGGTTTTGCTTGTAACATCATAATTGTTCTCGTTAATCAAAATTCTCTCGTTCGACAGGTGTAAATATATAGTTGTTGGTGTGCCAACTCATCAATTCTTACTAGTAATAATGCTTTTATCACTACATAATCTTTACTCGGTTACGCCTCGATCTTTCCCAAGTAAACGTTTTGATCACCTCGAATGAATGGCAGTCTTACTAAATGTCGTTGTTAGCATTTGGATGGTTCAACAGATTTATTGTTCTGCTTTGCCCTTATCACTGAACTGTCTCAACCCTTCTTTTAGACTCTTAGTCATACCATAGATAAAGGAGGTCAACTCTTTCATCGTGAGTATTTCATTACCCATGACTCACAACTCACTATATTCAAATCTAGGCTATTGTAGCAAGGAAGGCTCTTCATTTGAAATGGTAGTGTATTTGTCTTTGAGTTGTCAACAAGCCAGTCAATGTGAGGGGATCTTGCCTTGTACATTTATATAGGTAGTTAGGTTAGTCATTTGAGTTGTTGCATTCTCCACCATCATCACCATGAGTGGCGGAGCTTAGTGGAGGCCAACATGGATGATGGTCATCCTAGTATATTGGACAAAAAACTTCATATAGATAGCACAAGTTACTAACTTCCTTTCATATGATGGTTACTATACTTGCTTGTTTCATTCCATGGGTTTTCGGTTCAACTCCTCCCGACCCCATCCCCCCCCTCGCTTTTTTCTACGAATTGCTCTCTAATGTAAAAAAAATGGATTTAACACTTTCGCTGTTTTTATATAAATTGCCATCTAATGTGAGGAAAATGCCTTTAGCACTTTTAATTTTTTTCCTCCATAGATTTCCCTCAAATGTGGGGGAAAATATGCTTTTAACACTTTCAAAAAAAATCTATAGGTTGTCCTCCAACGTGAAAAAATGCCTTTAACACTTTCAATTTTTTTTCTCTATAGATTGCACTCTAATATGAAAAAAAAAAGTTTTTAACACTTCCAAATTTCCTTTTTTTTTTCCCTATAGATTGGGCTCTGATGTGAATTTTTTTTAACACTTCCTATTTTTTAATACTAATGGTATTGTTTATGTTATCGGTACTATGAATAATACTTAATTTTATTCTTTTTACCACTACATATGTTTCCCCAATAAATGATTCAATCACCTATAATGAATTATGCCATTGCTAGAAGTTCTAGATGGCATTTGGATGCATTAGAGAGACGTATTGATGTGATTTTCCTTTACCACTAGCCATACCAACCGCGTTTCCATCCCTTGTAATCGTTCTATGGCCAAGAGTGGTCAACTCCTCCATCCCGCAATCTTCGGTTACACGCGACTAACAACTCAGTACACTCAAGCATAGGCTACATCATCTATGGTAGCATCATCTTTCTTTGATTTGCTAGCAAGCTAAGGAACTTTTTGCAAATTAACCTTTACAACTTGGTGTGCATATAACCGTTGGTGTGCCAACTCTTTTGTACACATATTGTTTTACCACTACATATCTTCCCCCAAGTAAATGATGCAATACATATTTTGAATGGCGCTCATGCTGGCATTTGGACGCATTAGAGAGACTCATTGATGAGATTTTCCGTTATCACTTAGCCATGCTTACACTGTTCTCAGACTCTTATAGTCATTCTATAGCTGAAGGAGTTCAACTCTTTCATCTTGTAGTATTTCGTTACTCGTGACCCACAACTCACTGCACTCAAGTGTAGGCTATGATGGCAAAGGAGGCCCTTCACTCGAAACAACAACATATTTTCCTTTTGGTGAAGGCCATTGGGAAGGGTCCCACCTTGTTGTGTGGTGATGTTTTGGTGAAGGCCATTGGGAGGTGGTCCCACCTTGTAGTAAATTTCATAGAAATACAAATTTTATGGTTCAAGTTGTAAAAAACCACACACACTTTGACACTGGGTACTTAACTACATATATTTTATATTGAAGTTTCACAAAACTACACCATCAATGAACGGGTCCACCTGCAAGATGACGTGTCTGTTCCACCTAGGATGCGGACTTGAGAGCTTTATCCTAGTGGAACACTCACGATGCCACGCCAACATCCTAAATATATGTAGATAAAGAACCATGTCATCTCGTGAGTGGACCCATTCGTTGATTGTGTAGTTTTGTGAAACTTTAATACCAGAATATATGTACTTAAGTGTCAAGTGTCAAAATGTGTATGTTTTTCTGCAACTTGAACCCCAGAATGTGCAGTTTTATGAAATTTACTCTTTCTTTTTTAACTTGATGTTTTTTTAACAATGACACATAAGTCTCTGATACATATATTTGCCCATTATTTTACCATTTCATATAATATGAAAAGGAAATTACGGGTGCACTAAAACACACCCAGAGTACGCAATAACTAAAAACATGTCCCTTACATAGTAAAATTTTTACTACGCGTTATATGTTTTCAAACACATAATAACTTTACTAATAGGTTTAATAGGTGACAAATCTACTAATGTAATTCTTCATACTCAATAACTTCATGCATTAATAACTTAAGATTTAGAAACTTAAATGCATATATTGTAAGACGTCATATTTTGTTATAAATACAAACTCTCTTCTCACAAGTCAAAGTGGAGATATTCGTCAAGGTAGGGGTGGGAATTTGTTTTGACCGAAAATTTCGTTATGGGTCTTTGGTCTTTAGGTCTTTGAAAAGTAAAGTAAAGACTGAATTTCAACGCAAAAATGTCAGGACCAACAAATTCGGTCTCAGTCTTGGTCCTTGACCGAAATTCAACAACATTTCATATATGCAAAGAAATAATGGAAATTTTCAACACAAAAATCACACAAAAAAATGTAAGCACATATGAGTAAAGACTCTTACTAGGTTGCATGCCTAGAAGAAGTAGGGATGTAAAAATTAGAGTTTAATCATATTAAACTTAGTGGATTGTAGGTTGCATTTAGACATTCTTTTGTTAATTCAGTTTATTTGGTTAACCAAGGAAACTAACCAAATTGACCGAACAAAATTCGGTCTTTCACTACCTAGAACCAAATTGATGACCGGATTTCTCGGTCTCGGTCTTTTTGGTTCAGTCTTTTTCTGCCCACCCCTACCTCAAGGAAATGCTATGATTGCAACGAGCTCGAACACTTCATCGTTGATTGCACGAAACTCTACCCTTTGAAATGTAAAACACGAATCTTGTTATATGAACTTAAGGCAATTTCCTTTCATATTTGTGAGCCCCAAATCAATCTCCGATAAATATACTTGACCGTTACTTTATCATATCATATATTTATCAAAAGAAAATTATTGAAAAAAAGATATAACTAGACTTCACAACAAATCTACTAATGTTATTTTTTGTACACAATAATTTTGTGCATTGATGACTTACGATTTCAATATTTGAAGCATATATTGTAGGACGTCACCTATTCTAATAGTTCATTTTGTGAGAGAACTACAACCAACTCCACTCCCATTTTTAGTGGAGTTGAAACTGTTTGATAGGACTCCAATTCTAGGAGAAGTGGAAAGCTGGAGCGATGTCAAACAACCCCTCAATCTCCAGTAAATATATTTGATCATTAATTTATCGTATCATATATTTATCATATAATATGAAAAGGAAATTACAGGTGCGCTAAAACACACGCAAAGTACGCAATAACTAAAACATGTCCCTTAGATAGTAAAATTTATACTACGTGTTATATGTTTTCAAATACCTAACAAATTTACTAATAGTTTTAAAAGGTGACGACAAATCTACTAATGTAATTCTTCGTACTCAATAACTTCGTGCATTAATGGCTTAAGATTTAGAAACTTAAATGCATATATTGTAAGTCTGGATTAAGATTTAGAAACTTAAATGCATATATTGTAAGACGTCATATTTAGTTATAAATACAAATTAGCTCTCTTCTCACGAGTCGAAGTGGAGATATTCCTCAAGGAAATGCTATGATTGCAACGAGCCCGAACACTTCATCGCCGATTGCCCGAAACTCTACCCTCTGAACTGTAAAACATGAATATTGTTATATGAACTTAAGGCAATTTTCTTTCGTATTTATGAGCCCCAAATCAATCTCCGATAAATATACTTGACCATTATTTTATCATATCATATATTTATCAAAGGAAATTATTAAAAAAGATATAACTAGACTTCACGACAAATCTACTAATGTCATTTTTTGTACACAATAATTTTGTGCATTGGTGACTTACAATTTCGATGTTTGAAGCATATATTGTAGGACGTCACCTAGTCTAGACTAGTTCATTTTGTGAGAGAACTCCAACCAGCTCCACTCCCATTTTGAGTGGAGTTGAAACCATTTGATTGGGCTCCAATTCTAGGAGAGGTGGAAAGCTGGAGCTATGTCAAACAACCCCTCAATCTCCGATAAATATATTTGATCATTAATTTATCGTATCATATATTTATCGATAGGAAATTATAAAAAATATAGCTATACCTCACCACAAATCCATTAATGTCATCTTTTGTACCTTGAATAATTTAGGGTATTAATGACTTAAGATTTTGATGTTTGAATGCATATATTGTAGGACGTCATATGTTCTACATACAAACTCCCCACATTGAAATGTAAATCATGAATCTTGTAGGATGAACTTAAGATATTTTCCTATCATATTGTGAGTAAAGACTCTTACTAGGTTGCATGCCTAGAAGAAGTAGGGATGTAAAAATTAGAGTTTAATCATATTAAACTTAGTGGATTGTAGGTTGCATTTAGACATTTTGTTTTGTTAATTCGGTTTATTTGGTTAACCGAGGAAACTAACCAAACTGACCAAACAAAATTTGGTCTTTCACTACCTAGAACCAAATTGATGACCGAATTTCTCGGTCTCGGTCTTTTTGTTCAGTCTTTTTCTACCCACCCCTACCTCAAGGAAATGCTATGATTGCAAAGAGCTCGAACACTTCATCGTCGATTGCACGAAACTCTACCCTTTGAAATATAAAACACGAATCTTGTTATATGAACTTAAGGCAATTTCCTTTCATATTTGTGAGCCCCAAATCAATCTCCGATAAATATACTTGACCATTAGTTTATCATATCATATATTTATCAAAAGGAAATTATTGAAAAAAAAGATATAACTAGACTTCACGACAAATCTACTAATGTTATTTTTTGTTCACAATAATTTTGTGCATTGATGACTTACGATTTCGATGTTTGAAGCATATATTGTAGGACGTCACCTATTCTAATAGTTCATTTTGTGAGAGAACTCCAACCAACTCCACTCCCATTTTTAGTGGAGTTGAAACTGTTTGATTGGGCTCCAATTCTAGGAGAGGTGGAAAGCTGGAGCGATGTCAAACAACCCCTCAATCTCCAGTAAATATATTTGATCATTAATTTATCGTATCATATATTTATCATATAATATGAAAAGGAAATTATAGGTGCGCTAAAACACACGCAGAGTACGCAATAACTAAAACATGTCCCTTAGATAGTAAAATTTATACTACGTGTTATATGTTTTCAAATACCTAATAAATTTACTAATAGGTTTAATAGGTGACGACAAATCTACTAATGTAATTCTTCATACTCAATAACTTCGTGCATTAATGGCTTAAGATTTAGAAACTTAAATGCATATATTGTAAGTCTGGATTAAGATTTAGAAACTTAAATGCATATATTGTAAGACGTCATATTTAGTTATAAATACAAATTAGCTCTCTTCTCATGGGTCGAAGTGGAGATATTCCTTAAGGAAATGTTGTGATTGCAACGAGCCCGAACACTTCATCGCCGATTGCCCGAAACTCTACCCTCTGAAATGTAAAACACGAATATTGTTATATGAACTTAAGGCAATTTTCTTTCGTATTTATGAGCCCCAAATCAATCTCTGATTAATATACTTGACCATTATTTTATCATATCATATATTTATCAAAGGAAATTATTAAAAAAGATATAACTAGACTTCACGACAAATCTACTAATGTCATTTTTTGTACACAATAATTTTGTGCATTGATGACTTACAATTTCAATGTTTGAAGCATATATTGTAGGACGTCACCTAGTCTAGACTAGTTCATTTTGTGAGAGAACTCCAACCAGCTCCACTCCCATTTTGAGTGGAGTTGAAACCATTTGATTGGGCTCCAATTCTAGGAGAGGTGGAAAGCTGGAGCTATGTCAAACAACCCCTCAATCTCCGATAAATATATTTGATCATTAATTTATCGTATCATATATTTATCGATAGGAAATTATAAAAAATATAGCTATACCTCACCACAAATCCATTAATGTCATCTTTTGTACCTTGAATAATTTAGGGTATTAATGACTTAAGATTTTGATGTTTGAATGCATATATTGTAGGACGTCATATGTTCTACATACAAACTCCCCACATTGAAATGTAAATCATGAATCTTGTAGGATGAACTTAAGATATTTTCCTATCATATTGTTGAGCCCCAAATCAGTCTCAGATAAATATATTTGAGCATTACTTTATCCTATCATATATTTATCGAAAGACAACTATTAAAAATATAACTATGTAGGATCGAACAACAAGAACTAAGCCAACCAGAGAGGGGTGAATAGTTGGATCTCATCGGCCCTATCCACTTGGTCTGATCGGTACCACACAAAGAACACCACTTCGCCAATTATCATCAAATATCAAAACCAATTATCTATCATGCTAATTGTTCATCATGAATTAGTAAATCAAAACACACTTTGATTTCACAAACTAAACCTTACGACTAATGCCATGTTTTTTACTCCCTCTGTCCCATAATATAACCTGGAACCGGATGGAACATTTCATAGTGCAAGAATCTAGATAACCTCTCGTCTAGATTCATTGGGCTATGAATTATGAAATATCTTATACGGCCTTATGTTGCTATATTATGGGACGGAGAGAGTACTTAATTAGTAAGTGTAATACTGACTTAAGATTTCGATGTTTGAATGCATCATCTATTCTAAATATACAAACTCCCTATTGAAATGTAAAACATGAATCCTGTGATACGAACTTAAGACACTTTCCTGTCATATTGGTGAGCCCCAAATCAACTTGTCCTGCTGGTGATTGCCCCCTCTGCGTATCCACCATGCTATTGCCAATACCTGTGAGTATGTTTACACCATGCAGCAGTTGGCAATAGCTGTATGACAGTGTTAACATCTTGAATGCCCTTTATGAACAGAATTTATGGCCACAGCTGATTCTATCTAGCAAAGTAAATGTGCATCAATGTGTCACTGGTTATGTGAATAAATAGATCTTAAATAGGAGATGTGCTACTTTAGGTAAATAGTGTCTTTAATTGAACGGCGAGGTCGTACATATGTCTTTGCAGCCTCTCCTTCAATGCTCTTTACACTTCAATGAAGTTATAGGAAACCAGCAGCCCATTAACTTCAATACTTCATTTGATGTTTCACAAGGTGCAGCTTGTGAAATGACATCTCACCAGCAAGCTTTTAGAACCCTATCGCATCTATGCTTGATTTCTTTTACTGATTTTTAGCTGGTTATTTTTATAAATGTACCGCTTAAATTTGCTGATGTAATTGGGCTCTGCTCGTTTAGTCAAAGAGGAGTTTATTCTTGCCAGTTTGCTCTGACAACGAAGCTCTATAGCATTCTAGGGTTGACTCCGAGTGTATCTTGCAGGAACCAGGACGAGACAAGCAACAATACCAGTACTCACATAATATTGCTCCAAAATATGTATGTATGACAAACCTAGATCTCATTTTTAAAGAACAAGTAAAATTAAAATCATACATATTTTAAGTGAAGTGTATCTGACCTAAAAGTTGTAAACATGAGACATGGAAAGATTAGTACTTTCAACTTTCAATCACCATCATCAGGTAAAAATAAGAAGCATCTGCTTATCTGTAGCATATATTTAAGCTGAATTAGGCTCATCTCAAAGGAGGGAAAAATTTCCCATTCCCACGGGATTTAACAGTTCCATGTGAAATTCATGCTTGGTTACTTAGAGGGATATCAGTATCAGACTACTTATATTTCTATCAAATGATAATTGTCCTGAAACTTAGCAGACTCATCCATGGTGGACATATGAGGTGTCAAACTCTTGTTCATGTTATATATGCAATCTTTTCAGGAATGAAGTTATATATGTAATCTGACGGTGTAAGCATTAGATAGAAAAGAAGCTAATAGTTATGTTTTTCACAAAAAAGTTTAAAAATTGTGCACATGAACCTTGATAACCTTATACATGAATAAATATAACAGAGAAGAGAATTTTTGTTGTCTAACGGATTAATAATCAGATATGCATATAGGATTTGACCTTATTACATACATAAACAGGAAGTTCTCAAAGAGACAAGGTAGTAATTGTTTTGATAATAGAGGAGCACTTTACATGGACTGTGCACCAACAGTAGACGATCAACGAATGCAACCTTATATGCATTGTTTCCTTTTTTTTCTTTTGAGCAAATTCTATGTACATATCTTAACATCAGGGCAATTGAATGATGGTACTCAGTACTCAGTACCCAGGGGATTTGATTACTGTACAGACAACATGTGCGATTTAAACAAGCATGGACTGTTATTGCACGTGCCAACTTGAATTATATATTCGATGAGGATTAGGATTTTAATTTAAAAGTATATTGTAGACCATTTATTCATAGATTCAGATATTTCACAACTAAGACATGTTTCAAGATCTGTTCTGCTATGTGCAACTAAGGAAAAAAATGTGACATGCCGGATTCTGATGAGTTTCAAACTGCAGAATGAAGCTGCTTGCAAACTGATATGTAATGCTCGAAATAAAAAATCGACAAGCTAAAAATAATAATAATCATACCTTCAGGTCTGATGATCACCAGAACTCCAGATGACAATTGTATGAAATCTGTGACACAGGTGAGATTACTGATGTTAGCTGAAAGCCTGAATAAAGCTCTGAGTAAGTTGTGTAAATACGCACAGATCAATGTACAACAAAAATATGTGAGGATATATATCAAATATATATTATCTATTTCTCTGTACTTATCAATTACTTATAGTAAATAGAAATTTCCAAGACCATAACTAATCAGATCATTCAAACCCCATGGCTGCTGTTGTCTTGTGGAAGGAGAGAAATAAGAGAAGGGTGATCACAAGTGAGGACAAATCAGCATAGCAGGTGGAGCAAGACAAAGCTAAATCCTTAACAGAAGATAGAACAAACGATCTACAAGTGGAAGTTGTGTATCCAACGCGCTGATTTTGTTTTGCTACTGACAGAAGAAAAATTGCCATTTGTTGGATTATGACATTTCACACTAAACAGAAAATGTACAATATAGCATGATTGGAATGGAACCCTATAACTGCACTTCCAGAGTGCTGGTGCAATACAGTCTGCTGAGGTTTATTTATATTAATTTCCAGTTGCAAGAAAAAACACTGACTGGATTACCATAGAATGGACCATACTCACAGAGTAACAGGATTAGATACAGCAGACTCTGAAAGAGTTGGCTCACATTCTTATTGTACTTAAGTCAGCACCAAGTCAAGTGATCAACAGTGAAGACTGGCCAGCATGTGGACCCACACAAGGCAATACTCCCAATAGACCTGCTAGTTGTATGTGCATGTGGCATTCCATTACAATGATTTTGCCATCGATACCTCTCATCTGTTTGCCTTTAAGTTTCTGAGACGAAACTATTGCAAACCAATTAAAGGACGCTAGGACAGTCAGAGCTTGCGTTCTTATGCAATAAAACCAGCTACAGTAGCGAAATAACTGTGTAATTCAGAACACTTTAATGTTCTATCTTGGTCACTTCAATTTCATCAGAGTACACATTTCCCTAACTACAAATATGTACTCCTACGCAAGAACTATCACTTTTTTATCGCATGAAAGTAGAATGTGATATAAAGCTCACATTTCTCAGAGTAGCAATTCACAATTGTACTTGTATTCTTTCAACAACTATTGTAGTTCTTGTGCGAAATGCTGGCAAACTTTAGGGTGTGTTTAATTCATACCAAAATTGGAAGTTTGGTTGAAATTGGAACGATGTGACGGAAAAGTTGGAAGTTTATGTGTGTAGGAAAGTTTTGATGTGATGGAAAATTTGAAAGTTTGAAGAAAAAGTTTGGAACTAAACTCGGCCTTAACTGAAAAGGTAAGAAGAAGAGTCAGGCTCTTCCAAGATTATGATGCAATCATCTTTTTAACCTTAGACATAGATTACCACTCACTGGATGAAGCATGGAAAAGTTACGAGTAATACATCTAATGATGCATTTGTTGTAGTATATCTTACTAGCAACTTAGGCTCTAGCTAATCAATAGTATTATCGTCTTGAAAATCCAGCAATTTGTAACTTATTTCTCCATTAACTAGTCAGGAATCTTTCCTACATTTATCGTTTCTGCGCCAAGGGATACCAGTATTAAGTTGGCATCGTTCCTCAAAATGGGCTACAACCTTTATGAGCTCAGAGCCTTAAAGGCAGGTGTAAAGAGGGACATGTCTAATCTTTGACCAAAAAAAATGAATTAACCCAGGAACCAGTGCCATCGTGGATAAATGAATCCCATTGACATAACTCTCCAGCAACAGGTAGAAATAACTCAAGGAAATAAGCAGGGTACTTCTCCCTCCCTCTCCACAAATATAAGTGTTCCAAGCATTTGAAATTTGTCCACAAATATAAGAATTCTAGAATACTACTTATCCATCAATTATATCTCATCTGAATTTCTTCCCATCCTACGCCCAACAACAACCATCTCTCCTTCAATAATGGACACCAAAGTCTTTTCTCCTCAATCTTAAATCTACTAAACAACTTAGAATTGCTTATATACGTGGACAGCGGGAGTACTCTACAAACATAATCAATGCATTATGGAACACAAACTATTTAAGACACCATGTACTATAACATAAAAAAAAAAGAGGTGGTCAGAAGTACTTCCTTCTCATAAAATTTTGTCTCGAAGATCTGATTTCCTGAGCAAAGATATGTTTTCCTTCGTACAGGACAGTAGGACACGTATAGACCTAAATGAACAATTGAAAAGTCAGGCAAGAAACAGGGGAACACGCCAGAAATGGGCCAGAAACTAATATCCTGAACCAAATACAGAAAATGAGTTAGACAAAATGTATTTCAGTTTTGACACATGGAAAGGGGCCATCCAAGTATCCAAGTAAGATCTTTGCTCGATACAGTTATACAGAGGCAACATATCCTGCAATCAGCAGCAGTAATGCACATGAACAATTGAACACAGATGCTGATTTACCTTTGAGTTCCAGAACGAGACAGATGATGCCACCTCTCCAGCCATGTTGGCAACAACATCCAATAGAGTACCAGGAGGCGCAGAAAAGGTGTCAGGGAACACACACACACAGAGGCAGTGGTGGTGGTCTGGTGGATGCCTATCTTGTTGTCGTCCCGTCCCGTCTCGTCTCCTCCAGGCAGATATGGCTGAGAGCTCCAGTCCATGCCGCGAACACGAGCTAGGCACGCGCGCACCCCGTCGTCAGGCGACCTGGCTGCAAATCCAAGCGGGGGCGTCCTTTTCAGGTGTTGTTGTGAGTCCAATCCAGCCGTCGCCTCACTCTCCCCCACTGGTGCCCTTCGGCGCGGCATTTCGTCAAACACCTCGTCGCCATGCGGTGATGCATGCGCGGTGCGCCCGTGCCGACGAGCAACTTGGCAACAGGAAACAGTCCTCCTACGACGAGTGGCCCAGCACGTTCGAGGCGGCGGCGGTGGACGTTTTCTTCCTCGGATCAGCTTGCCCGCACCGCCGCACGCCGGCGGCCGCCGCGGCGGCGCGAAACCTCCTCTCGGCGGACGGCTTTGCCCAGACAAAGACGGCGAGGGTATGGCCCGTGGGCCGCCTCTCCACCATTCTCCCGATTCTTGGGCCGTCTACCGATCGCCTATTCTTAGGCCCATTTTGAAAGGTTAAATGTTTCCTCTCTCAAAAAAGAATAAAACAAACTTCACAAACTAGTAATGGGCCGTTTTGGTTTGATACCAAAATGTTGCCATACCAATGTTTTGGTAGTTTAAATAGTAAATGTGATTATTTGGTTTAAAGCCAAATATTTGGTAATGCCTATACTCAATTTGGCACAATTCTAGAATGTTCTTCACCATAATTTGAAATTTGGCTCTCAATTGGCATCAATCCAAAGACACTCATTTACAATTCTACCCTACCAAAATATTGGTAGTGCCAAAACTTACCTAGAGTTTGGCACTACCAATATATTGGTAGGGTACTAAACCAAACAAGCCCTCAGTGTCGTCGCTCGACCGAGACCGATCGATGAGAATGCATGAGATCCAACGGTGCATGCACGTACGGGGGTGTCGTGATTGATTGATCGATCGATCACAACCGAGCGTTTTCTAGATCTTTCTGCGCCTACGGCGGACGAAAATTTAAAAATCTTGAAAAGTACGGCTTGATAGTAACCTTCGTGTTGGTCGAGCTTCCGGACAAACCAGCCAATGCAAACTTCATTTGTACCTTTTCCCACTTTTGTTACTTTGAACGTATTTGGTTCGATCTTATGGACAACCAGGTTCAAAACTCCGGAATGAAATTTCCAATTTTTTGGTTTTATCGAACCCATCCTCCATAGGATAATATTTCGGCCAAAAATTTTGAAATTTTTCATTTTTTATGAATTTGACAATATTTATTCAGATTTGCTCATTTTATGTTAAAAACAAATAATTTCGTCCGAAATTTCAGTCAAATTCATAGGGTAACAATTCGCTACGGTAAAAACATAAGATGGACTTGTTTGGACGCTTCATCATGCACGCTCCCTATGGATTTTATGTTTTTTATTATAGGGTAACGCTCGCAGCGCCCACTGCCATGTGGGCCCCACCCACACGTCAGCACCACCATCCGCTCACCTACACTGGGCCCCACCACCCCCCACCCACCACTACATAAATTTCAAGTATGATAATTGTGTTAATCAGACTAGCATTTTGTTTATCTCATACACATCTTATTCCTCATTTTTAGAATTTACCCTGTTCCAACCCCCACTCAAATGGTGAGTGTAGCTTTTGTGCAGACTACAGATGGTGTTTAGGGGATAAGTCTCTCTTTCACAAGTCCTGCAATAGGAATTGCTATGCCCCTCGCATGTAATTATGTGTATAGGCAAGACAAAAGATTAGAAGAACCCCGAGACCATAGAAATCAAAGAGTCTTAAGACATCATTTTCTCTTACTTCTATTTTGTCTATTTCTCAAACATGCATTGTTTCTGATCATGCTTGGAATGGACATATTCTAGGCCTGTTTTAGGGTATATATACATCTGTGAAATTACGTAACCTGCATACTTTTATTATCGGTTGAGGGAGATTAACAATGGACGTGTTGCCAAGAGGTCATGCATTGAGACGTCACAGCGCATAGCTAACCTGACAGAGGCTTAGGGATTTCCTGTGAACATCCCAATCTCACAATAACGTTGATCTTCGCTCGCAGGAGTATTTCGGGATACGTGGGGCGCTCGGGGATCGGCTGTTCCAGCTGGTGGCGAGGGAGAGCGGCGGGGGTGAGGGGGTCACCTTCGAGGACCTGATCGTCTCCAAAGTGAGTTGGTGCCTTTCTTTCTCCTACTTCTCAATTCATTCGGTCCGTTTTGTTGTTCAATTAGGTGTTGCAAGTGTGAGTTCTAGTGGATTGGACAAATTTATTAGGGCATTCTTGCTTGATTTCTTAGTGTTAAGAGCTCTTTGCGTTCAAAGGGACAAATGTGCTTCGTGCCATATATTGTTTGAAGTTTAGCTAGAATTTATTAGAGAAATTTGATAATTTGACACTTTTTTGTTACAAATTTGCTTTAATTTACACTTGTGCGGATGACATGTGTGACCATCTGGGTGAATGACAATGGCCCAGGATGTCAAATAATCGAAACCTATCTTAAGAAGTACCAAATTACCAAATCTCTCAATTTAGATAATTATGAACTTTCGTCTCTTTTTTGCAGTTTTTTAGCTTTGTTACATGCATGAAATTGTTAGTTCGACACTTCGACTTGATATCATGTTTCATTAACAGTGTCAGTGTACTAGAGCCTTGGATTCTGTCCAAAATGGCAAACACTACAGCAATGGAAATTGTATTGCTTAACCATAGTTCATAAGGTTTTATCTTTCAAACAAAAATAATTCTAGTCTTCTACCTCTATATAAATTTAGTTCATGAGGAGATGTAGTTTATGCAATTATTTCTTGATTTATCAACACAAATGTCTCTACCCAATGTTCTAGCGTAAAATGGATATATATCATATTTTTTTATGGATACCAAGTGCTTTCAAACATTTTTTTTTCTGGTTAGGTAATGTTTTCTTTGTACAATGTAGGCAACATACGAGAGAGGAACTCGAGATGAAGTTGATGAATTCATTTATCAACTATGTGATGTTACAGGAGATGAAGTCTTAGAAAGGTACTGTCGAGTGTTCTCGTATAGACTAATTTTCTCATGGTGTGTACTGTCTATAAATTTTTTGTGCACTCTTCTGATCCAAATTAAATTATGTGACAAGAATTTCTTCTTGAAGTATTCTATCAAATACTTAGATTTATTTTGTGTTAGGTTTTATTATTAGCTCTTCTGTTTTCTTATGATCCATTTACTCTTCTTCTTTTTTATGAATGGTCATTTTACATTTGCCTTTGCTGTCCTGGATTGCCAGGTCTGATCTGGAAACTATCTTGGCATCTATTCGTGAAACCATATTTTCAGAAAATAAGGAAGCTGGGGAAGGCTCAAACAAGAGGACATTTGAAGCATTTATCAACTCTGCAGTATTTTCAAAGGATGCTGAAGGAGCCGCAAGGAAGTCTATGTCGCTATCAGATTTTAGGAGCTGGTGCATTCTCATTCCATCCTTGAGGAAGTTCCTTGGAAGTTTGTTGATGCCTCCTGATTCAGGTCTGTTTTTCCATTCGGTGTATTCCCTACAGCAGCACTTTGAAAAGAAGTGTCTTTACTGCATTTTTAATAGACTCGGCTGCATAGTCTAATTAATTTGTATGATCAAGTATGATAACTGTGTTAATCGGACTAGCATTTTGTTTATCTCATACACATCTTATTCCTCATTTTTAGAATTTACCCTGTTCCAACCCCCACTCAAATGGTGAGTGTAGCTTTTGTGCAGACTACAGATGGTGTTTAGGGGATAAGTCTCTCTTTCACAAGTCCTGCAATAGGAATTGCTATGCCCCTCGCATGTAATTATGTGTATAGGCAAGACAAAAGATTAGAAGAACCCCGAGACCATAGAAATCAAAGAGTCTTAAGACATCATTTTCTCTTACTTCTATTTTGTCTATTTCTCAAACATGCATTGTTTCTGATCATGCTTGGAATGGACATATTCTAGGCCTGTTTTAGGGTATATATACATCTGTGAAATTACGTAACCTGCATACTTTTATTATCGGTTGAGGGAGATTAACAATGGACGTGTTGCCAAGAGGTCATGCATTGAGACGTCACAGCGCATAGCTAACCTGACAGAGGCTCAGGGATTTCCTGTGAACATCCCAATCTCACAATAACAAAAGAAGCTAAAATGGATCAACATTCAATCTACCATCTAGTTTAGTAAGTAAGAAACGTGCGGTTGATTCAATATTTTCATGTGTGCAACAAAGCCAAGTCCTGCAGGTGAAATGAATATGCAAGTTAACATAGATCTTTTTCACTTCATTTGGTAATTGGGCAGTTTCTATTGGGCATGAATGACTGAACGAGTCTGAATGTTGTCAACTGGGCACATGGCGTTGGCATGATCGCACCAGTCTGCTGGAACAAGATGGACAGTTGGTGTAGACTGTAGGCTGTAGAGGGCCTAAGGCCTTCATCTTGGAACTTTGCACTGTTATTCAAAGTGAACATTTGATCAAAATCACCACAATGCTATTCCTCATTGATATGATCCTACTGTACCCTTGCTTGTACCTTTTGAAACAGTCTCTATTGGTTAATTTGCATTCGATCTTTAATTATGCTATACCTTTTTTAGTGTTTAAGCAGTCTAAAACAAATCTTCATGAAAATATGTGAACTCTGAAAAGACCATATCTAACCTGGATATGTATGATGTATCATGAGCATGTTTTGTGTTATTCTGTAGGCAGACCAGGCTTCCAAGTACCAGCGCTTCATTACCCAGAAAACATCTCCCCTGATTTGCTACTTTTAAATAAAGAGTATGCTTGGCATATTGGAGGTGGTTTTTCACAACAGGAGGTGCAAGAATGGAGGCTTCTATATCACAGTTCTCTTCATGGACAAAGCTTCAACACTTTCTTAGGCAATGTAACGTGAGTACTCTTAAATATTGGTGATTCCAACTACTCTGTTTGATATAATAATACCCATTTCTAGACTATCTAATTCTAAATAAAAACTTCACCTACAAAATAAATGTCATGATAATCCTTTCGCTTGGTCTATCATATCTGATATACCATCATGATTTTCCAGTACGTGAATAATCCCTGGGAATGTTTGTCATTTTATAGGAATGGAGATGCACAGACTGTTATCATCGTTAAAGATACTGAAGGATTTGTTTTTGGTGGATACGCATCACATCCTTGGGAAAGGCACAGTGATTTTTATGGTGATATGAAAACGTTCCTGTTCAAGTTATATCCTGAAGCATCCATTTTCCGCCCTACAGGAGCGAACAAAAACCTCCAATGGGTATGCTCTGTTCAATTTCAAGTGCTCTCATATGTATCTATGCTTGCCATGTCAAATTTAAAGGAGTAAACCTTATGTAATTTTTTCCAGTGTGCCGTGAACTTCAGCTCTGACTCCATTCCAAATGGCATTGGCTTTGGAGGGCAGCCGCATCACTTCGGTTTTTTCCTATCTGCAAATTTTGATCAAGGGCACTCATTTACATGTACCACGTTCACCAGTCCTGCCCTTTCAAAGACAAATAGGTTCAGGCCAGAGGTAATTGAATGTTGGGGCATACAAACGAAGGGGGCACTTGATGAAAAGGCAGAGCTTGTCAAGGGGACAGTCCTAGAGAGATTCAAGGAGGATCGGAACATGCTGAAGCTGGTCGGTTTGGCGAACGCGAGTGATTGACAGCTGAAAGAGGATCACCACGGCAAATTCCTGAGGACCCTGTACAGCACAATTTTACAGAAGAAGATAGATCCTTATATACGATTGTCACTGCTGAACTATGAGCTTTATGAAACTTGTTTAGCTGCAAGTTGGTATGTACTGTGTGTTGTGGCTTTATTAGATCAACTTCAATGCCGAATTCGAGATATGATCAGAGAGAAACTGACTGTATTTTGAAACATTGTCTATTTGTTTGTTAATATAAATGTTGACTGCTGAATATAGATGTATGACATGTACTTTAATAAAAAGATACTCCCTTCATTTCTAAATATTTGACGCCGTTACTTTTTTAAACATCTTTGACCATTCGTCTTATTAAAAAAATTAAGTAATTATTAATTATTTTCCTATCATTTGATTCATTGTTAAATATACTTTCATGTATACGTATAGTTTTACATATTTCACAAATAATTTTTGAATAAGACAAACGGTCAAACATGTGCTAAAAAGTTAACGGCGTCAAACATTTAGAAACGGAAGGAGTAGTTGGAATACGTTTGAACTGAGGATTCCGAAGAAATGAAATGCCAAAACAAGAGAAAAAGGGGACATGACAAACTCCGAAACAACGAACGGCATAATGGGCATCGATGACAGCATAGCCTGACAATCACTGCACTTGCGAAAGTACATGTACATCTATGTATATATATGCCTGTAAATAGTACTACCTCCGTTCCAAAATAAGTGCAGTTTTGCACTATTCACGTTCAACGTTTGACCGTCCGTCTTATTTGAAAAATTTGTGAAAAAATTAAAAACATTTAGTCACACATAAAGTACTATTCATGTTTTATCATCTAATAGCAATAAAAATACTAATCATAAAAAATTTTCAAATAAGACGGATGGTCAAACGTTGAACATGAATAGTGCAAAACTGCACTTATTTTGGGACGGAGGCAGTAGATAACATTTTTGGCATGTCCAGGATCTACCATATAGGACTGGGGCTAAGTAAATTATGTGCTGGGCCAAATTATTATTGGACCAGGAGATATTGATTTGTCCATTAATTTCTTCTTCAATGGGCACACGGATTGTACCAGTGCAGGGTAAGCTACCGACTCAGAAAATGAAATTACGATGTACATTCATCATCTGCATGTAGAGCCACAGCCAAAATTTAAATTTCAAAACTTGATTTTTAGAGTAAAATTCAAAGTTTATTTTTCAGCGTGGACTTTTAAACCTTAAAAAAAAACTTTTGCTCATAAATTACTTTTTAGTAGCTTAGTTCACTTCTCCATGGCCGTAGGTCCAGCAAATTTTAAAAATCCGTTTCTACACAGAATTTCCACAGCCAAAATTTAAATTTTAAAACTTGATTTTTAGAGTAAAATTTGAAGTTTTTTTTATCGTAGTTTATTTTTCAGCGTGGACTTTTAAACCTTAAAAATAAAACTTTTGCTCATAAATTATTTTTATAGTAGCTTAGTTCACTTTTCCATTGCCGTAGGTCCACAGCAAATTTTAAAAATCCGTTTCTATACAGAAATTTTCGACCATATAATAATTGTTCACCTACAGTTCCGAATACTGTAGCATATCACTAATCTCACTAAATTCTCGTTAAAATCTCATCTACATATGTACAATATTTGTGAGCACCAGAATTTGAACCCTAATGGGTGAAATCATACAACTATGATTCCACCACATCATTGTGTTTCCCCCGCAATCCCTTTTCGTTTGTTCTTTCCTCCGAAAATATATTTCAGGAGCACATCATGTAGATCTCAGATTAACCAATAATATGACCTAGATTTGGCTTGAATTACTACGTGATGTGGGGCCACATAATTCTACAATGAAGATACTCGAGGTTCAATTATGCCATATTCTGGCAAAGATCAAATTACTCCTATTTCATTTTGATATGTTCAACTAACAGAGCGTGAATTATCAAACATATCTGAATAGATAACAATAATTTAGATATCTGAACATAGCAAACCATAATTACATGTATCTAAACACATCTGTGTTCCACATGACCAGCACATCTCATTTCGGGAATACAACAAAGTGTACAAAATGCTGCCGAATTTGAACCATGCAATCTCCTCATGCAAACCGAAGGAGAGATATCAACTTATCATGAATCAAGGACCACCAATCAGGAGGGCATAATGTGCACAAGAAAGCTCTCTACAGATGACATAATATCCTAACCATATTTGTGAAGAATTTGCAATGCATGTGAGATTCGTGATAGAAAGATACTTTGCATATTGGCCACTTTGAAAGGGACAACACCTAAGAAGATCACTACATACTAGACCTAAACATATGTACATTGACCACCGATATTATTTGTGCCAGCATATCGCGTGAAGCTTTGTATTGCACAATTATAACTCATCAAAGCTTAGTACACTAGTTCTCTCAGAACCAACAAGGCCACGTTATCAATAAAAACTCATGTCGCTAGAGCCAGGGCCACGGCCAGCCCCTGAGCTGATCACTCAGTCCGATCTGATCAGACCCAACTCTCTTCAATCATCACTGAAACATGCATATGCCCCCCATTAATAACAAGATGGACCCAAACACAGAACTCTCAAGGAAAATAGAACATGTATACTTGTGCTCCTTTCACATGTAGTCTCATCTACTCCGTCCATTCCAAATTGATCTACATATAGTTTTTTTTAGGTTATTTCTAAATGATCTACATATTTGTGTTCATTTATTAAGTCTATTCGTTATTTGTGCATTGGAGTAAATGGACATTGATGCATACATCCATGCACATAAGTATTTATAACCTACATGCAGTATCTTGATTTGCTATTGGCTAGGAAATAGTGGGGATGGTGCATGCATTGATTTTGTTGCTAGAGTAAATATAGTATGAGAGAGTTATTAGCTTTTCTTGGTCTTGGTGTACCTATGAAATATGTAGATCAATTTGAAATGGAGGGAGTAACTAGTTTACAGTAGACGCGTTTCCATTATCTACGTGCCTGTATGGCGGGGTCCAGCTCCAGTTTCACCTCTCAGGACGCTCCATAGCTCTACTCCGAGCTTCGCTTTTAGAGTTAGATTTTAGAGTTGGAGCCTTAACAAACATATCGTGCAACTAAAGCATTTCATCTTGCCATTAATCCTGATCTAATTTTATGCATGATTTCTTCCCATATGTTAATTCTTCATAATCTAACCAATTTATGCATTATTCCTTCTGTCTTCAAATACTTGTTACAATGGGTACTATTCATCTTCAAACCGTCTTATTTGAAGGAAATGAATAGATATTTAGTGTGTTATATCATAAATATAATCATGAACTTTCATGCATCATGATCTAACCGGGGCGGAGCTAGAACGAAATGATGAGGGGTGCCACTCGTTTGCTTTACTCTACTTTAGACTGATATAAGTACATGAGTTTAGATTGAGGGGTGTATATATGATGAAAATAGATTAACTATAACTTAAAAAATTTCCTTGACCGAGTTCGTGGGTACCCCCTCTCCTACCTAGCTCCGTCCCTGGATCTAACCATAAAAAAATATTAATGGTAGGGAGTACAATTCACCCCATACTTGCTTCAGCCAGAGTCGGGGCAGAATCCCAAATGCTCAGAATGCCAACCTACACACATTGCAAAACACATGCAGATGATCAGATGGTGGGTTGAGTGGCATGCAGAGTTTGGAGCACCAGCACCTTCCACCACCTTGGTCCCTACTAATTAAGCTCCCTCCTCTGATATATCTCATCCCTATCTCCATCAATAACTGTACGCTTTATTCCATTTTTTTCATCTACTCCATGAGTGACAAGATGATGAGGATGATCAAAGCATATAGATAGCATCATGGCAATTTGCAAAACATTATACCGGTACTCCCACCACACTCAAAACAGAGCAACTTCTAACCTTTAAAATTTATTCCAAAATACAACTTCTCCACTTACGTACATTCTCTTCTTAACCAATCATAACAGTTCACCATTCAAATTCTGTACGTATCTTCTCTTCTTAACGAATCATAATTTTGACCCGTTCAATTTCACCAACTTTTTTAATACTCATGTTTAACCCTAAAACTAGTTAGAAGTATATTTTAAGATGGAGGTAGTAGTAGTAGATACCAGTGTGGCTTGCAAGGACAGAATTGGGTAAAGTGCATGCTAGGGGACCAGGGCCCATGGAGGGCCTGCCTGACAAGGTGATCTGCATCGGCAAAAGCCTAGCTAGAGTCCAGAGAGAGAGAGAGAGTGGAGGCCCACTTGGAGATGGTGACGTCACCTGGCATGCACACGAGGTTCAGGTGTCACCGGACAAGGGGACCCACCTGCAGGTGACGAGAATCATTGATCATCACGCTAGCTTTAGCTAGCTCCCCGCTGCTGCTGGTCCGAGGCTTCACCCAAACTACGTCACTCTAGCTCTAGCTGAAGTAGATCGATCATCGATCAGCTCAAGGAAAGAGATGAAAGAAGGGGGGTAATGTAGCAGTGGTTGATCCGTGGATCAGTCTGCATTCAGGTTACAGATTGGGCAGCAGCAGAGAGAGAGAGAGAAGCAGCAGTACAAGAACGGTGTGACGCACGTACCCGATGCATGCATCCAGCTGACAAGATCCAACGAGGCGTGTATCGTGCATCACCATGCACAGTGGTTAGCCTGGTAGCAGTACTTTCTTCGTTTTAAAATAAACAAATTTAATATGAAATATAACATATGATAGCATTCTCAATCTGAACATAAATGCGTAAATGCGTTCGTAGCTTTAGAAACTTCCTCCAAACTTCCAACTTTCCATCACATCACATCACATCCAAAACTTTCCTACACACATAAACTTCCAACTTTTTTTCTAAATTACTAACTTTCTCCAAACTTCTTTCCAATTTCAGAAACTAAACACAGCCTCAGTTCCTCTCCAACAAGGAAATCCACAACAAAATGGTAGAGTACTACTAGACCAGATAAACATAATTGGTACACACAATAATATATTACTATATTTGTTTTCAGAAGTAATATCTCTATCTTAAATAAGTGTAACTTGTTTAGATCCGTAATAATAAAACGTGCAGTAAACAAGAAGCCACAAGAAGTAAGCTTATACGTACTGTAGTGACTGATTAATTAATCACCGTTTCCAGCGGCATTATGCATTGCAAAGCTGTGATCATTCGCGCGCTGTGCAAAGTGTGTACCCCAGCAGCATGCGAGAAACTTGATGGCGTTTTGCTCCGAGGTCCACATGTACAGTACAGATCGGGGACCTCATCCATCACCTTCACTTCACCCCTGTGTGTGGGTGTGGCCCGCGCGCGTGGAGGAGAGCGCTGAGCTAGGCTGGACCGCCGGCCGGCTAGCCGGGGACCCCTGCCTCCGGCTCGCCGGCGCCGCGGCACGTGGACACCGGCGCCCCGGCCCCAGCCAGTTACAGCACGCGCGCCTGCAACCTGCATGCCTCCTCCTCCTCCTCGTCTTCGTCGTCGACAACCCGCCTAACAATGGCAGCAGCAGGGGACCAGAGAGAGATATATGTGAGATCAATTCATCAATGGAGGAGTACATGGCTAGCTAAGCAAACATAATGCAGCTTAGGGGGGGTTTAGATAAAAGGGGTGTGAAGTTTTGACGTGTCACATCGGGTATTCTACATGGTGTCGTATAGGGTGTTCGGGCACTAATAGAAAAACTAATTACAGAATCCGTCAGTAAACCGCAAGACGAATTTATTAAGCCTAATTAATCCGTCATTAGCAAATGTTTACTGTAGCACCGCATTGTCAAATCATGGAGCAATTAGACTTAACAGATTCGTCTCGCAAATTAGTCGTAATCTGTGTAATTAGTTGTTTTTTTTTCCTATATTTAATACATCATGCAGGTGTTCAAACTTTCAATATGATAGGGTGTAAAATTTTTACATGGGATCTAAACATGGCCTTAATTAGAGCCCGTTTGAGTTTGCTCAAGATGATAAAGTACTGGGCACACAGAAGAGAAAACCACTAACGCGTGACTAATTAAGTTTCGATTATTTTAAATTTGGAAAATAGATTTGTATGATATTTTAAACAAACTTCTATATAAAAGGTTTTTGCACGAAATACATTGTTTGATAGTTTGAAAAACGTGTTAGCGAAAAATCAAGATAAAACTTGTATTTTAGTTAGAAATAAAAGAGCAGGGGGCCTTACTTATGCCAGCCTGCGTGCCGAACTGTTCCGGTGGGGAAGGAGAAGAAGACGACGAGGAGCAGCAGTGAAAAGGACCAGCTGTTGCTGCTGCTGCGATGATAGTACGATCGATATGATGCATAGCCCCGTGACAGAAACTGCGATATGCAACTGTGCAAGAGTGATGCATCTACACAAAAGTTGTTCTTCATCTTGTTACCTGCTGCTCGCATTGCATTGCTGCTGAATGCTGATGATGATGATGAGTGATGATGCGTCAGGTTCGTGCAGGGACAACAAGCGGCTGACTCTTCTTGGTACTGATACAGTGCAGCTGGGTACGTACCTGTCCCGGGTGCTTTTCTAGCTCATCCAACTGGATCGATCTTTCTTTCAGGTACCCCTTGGAAGAGACCACCGGGATAAATGTGAAGTTAATTTGGTGTTTTCTGTTCACGCAAGAAGCCAACAATAATGTTTCAATTAAAGAGATGTCACAAAGGAGATCAGGCATATGGAAATTATTAGCAGAAGTGCTTATATTTATTGAGTTTAATAGACCAACTATCTTAGCTAGAAGATTAAGCCAATGTGAAAAATAAGCCGCAGTTTTAGAATTGGCATCTTGTCTATATGTCCATATCGATGAATAAACGAAGGGTATGAAGAAAGCTGTGGCTGATACCTGTAGAAACATGAATGAATGAATGAATTAAAAGTAATAAGCAGAACCTTTATATTTGTATTAGTCGCATTTTGAAAGTCAGGGCTGGAAAATAAAGAACGATGAGAAAACCACAAAATCAACTTACAATTAAGTTTGACAATTTAAATTTTGATTGTAGTTAATAAGGAGCAGTTATCTAATTTGAGTACCACAATGCTCAAACTCAAATTTACTACTAGTTCGGTTAGGCACCCCACCCACACCTTCCATGCTTCATTAGTTCCTCTTAATACAAATAATGCAGTTACAAATTGAAATGCCAGGATTATGCCCGTACCCAGTAGGGGAAAGTTTAGTTTTTAACTTCAGCAAGCGACAAAAACAAGCTGAATATACCGGTTAATTAGTGACAAAAACAAAGATATTACTGTACTTTCTCTAATCAAACTTATATGATGTAGCGAAAAGTGAGGTTAGTTTTTCCAACGTCAAATGTTTTTGACTAAAGAAAGTACTTAACTAACATGATGCAATAGAGCTGGACTCCATCAATGCAATTATCATCATGTCACTGTTAAATACTCCCTCCGTTTTATATTATACATCGTTTGTTTTTTTTAGCAAAATATAGTAACATTTTCAATAAAAATAAACTTTGTATCAAAATATATTCGATGTTGAATTTAATGAGACTAATTTGGTGTTGTAGGTATTGCTATTTTTTTCTATAAACTTGATTAAATCTATAGAATTTTAATTAAGAAAAAAGTCAAACAACTTATAATATAAAACGAGAGGAGTATTAATACAACTGGCACTTCAAAATTCACCGTATGAGGGGAAAATCCTCACCTGATCACACCATTGTAACCTGTGTGTGTTCATCCTTTTTAGGGCCTAGCATCAAACTCTCACTTTCTCTTTCTCGTGGTAATCAGTCGGGCCTTGCTTCCACTTTGTCTCCCCCTTCACTCCTATAGGAGAGTGTACTAGCTAGAGAGAGCTCTTTAACCCTGACAGAAAGTGAGTAGTAGTAACATGACAGCAATGCAGGCCGGCCCTGCGACTGCGAGGGTAAAAAGGCATCTGAAAACATACCAGTTTTTCTCTGCCATCATCTCCTCCCCTGCCCTTCTCTATCACGTCAGTCAGTCTTTCTTCAGTGCGCCAAAACAGAAGAAAAAAAAAAAAAGCTCCAATCTTGAGATCATCTGCACCTCTCCTTTACGCATTCCCACAGCACACACCAAGATCTGTTCAAAAGATCTCAGATTTAGTCGCACCTGCATGGTACAGAAATTTAGGCAGTCGTCACAACACTGCAACATGACCATGCATTCATGCAGAATGCTGTTACAACTACTACTACTATAATGTTTATCATTAACCTGGGAAATCTTACACAAGAACGCTAATTATGCTAGTACTTGCCTACTAGGTCCAGGACCCATCAAGATCATGGCACTTGAGGCAATGAGATCTGCTACAATAACAAAAGTTTATTTTTTTTTATCTTCCATTGAATCAAAGCAAAGAGAGGCCAGAAACTAACCTGGATATATTAGTAGTTGAGGACATGTGTGCATTAGCCGCGGGCCACGTAGAATAGACATCACATTGGGTATTAGTTTACATCAACCAGCGACAAGCCACCACAAAAACAATCTTCGAAGTTCGTACATCTTAATTAAACCAACACCATTCCTAATAATTAATAAAGGTGTTGTATATATGCTCCCCACGTCCATCATGCCGTTCAAGGCTCTTGGTCATACACACATACATCTGCATGATCCTGGCAAATATAAAAACGTAAGTACGTGGCCTCATGGAAAGGAACAGAGCCACACGAGAATAACATAATGAGGAGCATTAGCATGTGTCCCCTTATCTAGAGTTTTATCTGAATATACAATTCTCCATAAGATACCAAATTCGTTCATGTGCATGGAGAAACACAAACCTGAATTATCAAACGATTGGGCAGGTGAGCTGCATGATTGAAGCTTGTAGGATGAAGAACCTGCTGCGTGGCTCCCTAGCTCCGATCCTCATTGCCACCTTTAAATATGATGCACTTGGGGCAACAATTCACAGCCAGTGCATGCATATGCACTGTCCAGATGCTATGCCTTGCCTGCAGATGGGTACCAGTTTAGTAGTTCTGATCTGGTGTGTTCCTCCACTCTTCAACAGATACGTACACAGCTATACAACTGAAAGTACAGTACACTGCATCATTTCTTCTTGGTCAATGTTTTGACAATGATGCAATTGTCAATGACTATATTATGTAGTATATGTTTAACTACCATCAGAATCAGAGGCCCTGTTTCATAATTTTCAGGCAAATCCTTCCACTGAGTTTTATAAGATGCAACGAGATTAATGCATGCCCTTTCTTTATTTTCAAGAGTCTAGTATTTCACAAGAGTAGAGACATGCATACATCAGCTGAAGTTCAGAACATAGTAGTACAAGGTACAGACAACCTATGAAACATGAACTACGAAATTTCTCTTTTCGAAGATTAAGAAAGAGTCGAAATATCTTGAAATAAATAATAAGCATAACCTTCTACATGATATAAGCATAACCTTAATGAATTAACTAACTTCTTTTTAAATAAAAATAAAAATAGAAAATCTGGCCTCTTAGCATTCTAAGGTTAAAAATCTAGTTTAAAGTTAAAAAAACCGTCTTTATGTAAATTAGGCTCCATCATTTGCATGAGACTGCAATCGAGTAACCTCCATGACTTTTCTTGACAAGATTCCATAAGAAAACATGCAACTTGAATTTAATCATGCATGTTTTCACAGCCCAAGAGATGCTAAGCATAGACTCATCATGCTGACAGAGAGATTTACTATAGTAGTTTAATAAAAGGGGAGTATTATATATCATGCATGCGGTTAACTAATACTACTGGAGTATTACATATGCAGCAGATGAAGCCATGTAGGTGGTGATCTTTATTGCATATCTGATACTACTAGTACTATCTCAGGCCCTGTTTAGTTTCCACACGAAAATTTTACACCCTATCACATCGAACGTTTGAACACCTGCATGAAGTATTAAATATAGACTAAAAAATAACTAATTGCACAGATTGCGACTAATTTGCGAGACGAATCTTTTAAGCCTAATTGCTCCATGATTTGACAATGTGGTGCTACAGTAAATATTTGCTAATGACAGATTAATTAGGCTTAATAAATTCGCCTCGCTATTTACTGCCGGATTCTATAATTAGTTTTTTCTATTAGTGTCCGAATATCCCATACGACACCCTTTATAATACTCGATCTGACACACCAAAACTTTACACCTGGGATCTACACACCCCCTCAATGTGCATGCATGCACAGAGAAAACAATAGCAGAAAACTTCTAGGGATTAGTAGTGACTACGAGGACCAGGAGTTGTACACGCAACAGCAGGGGGTGAAGGAATTGGGGACAAAAATCTGCATCACCCCATTCATGAGGTTATTGGAAATTGGAGAAGGGGGATCTCTGTGCAGGTCCAATCTTGATCCTATTTCCCATTTCAATGTTAGAATATTTTGACGTTTGGGAACTTGGAGCCCCCGGCAACACCAAGGCAGAACAGGTAATGCCAAGGCCACGTGAGATAATAATAATCATGTATTTGCTCCAATTTTCCTGGTGCTAGTTAGGCCAGGGTAGAAGAAAACATAATGTTTAGATGATACTAGTATTTGACATATGATCTGGATGGGTGATATGGTGCTAATTGAAAATAAGAAGCAAATAATAAAATTAATGAAGCAATTACCTATGAGGAGATCCGTTAAATCACCGTTATGATTGGATTCTGGACAAAAAAACGCCCCATCTTGGGCCCTCCGGTTTCTTCAAAGGCTGACAAACTGAATAATACTTGGCCATTAGTATACATCAGTGAGCACACAATGTATCTGACCATGTGATGGAATACTTGTCTCCAAAGAAGCAAGCAAAGCGACATTGCTGATTTTATCGTTAATATTTTACAGAATCTGATACAGATCTGTCGTTAAAAAAAATATAAAGAACAGATCATCTTATGTTCTGTATTCCAATCCTCCAGCAGCAAGAGGTGCCCCCCAAAATGCCCTAATGAAATGATAAAGAACCACCACTGATCTTACTTATTACTATTAAGGTTATCATCCAACACAAGAAGAAGCAGAGTAATGACCGATGGCTTTACTCCCACGCAAGCACACACACTCCTTACAAGTGGAATTGTGTGTGTCCTGAGAAGGGTAGGTTGTCCTAGGGCAAAGGTTTGAATGGAAACAATATCTTACAGCCAATTCAATTCGTTGTGTGAGAATCCAACCAAAACCAGCTTGTAACTTGCAAGTCTTGTCCTCTTAAGGGGTGGTCAGAACACATTCAATGAGACAGGCCTCCTGACAAAACCCCTTGATTGTGTTGAATCTGAGATCAAAGAAATGGCTGGTTGCTAGTAGTAGGAGTACTCTACTCCATGGCTGTGCATGATAATTAGAGCACACAGCCCATACACCTCAAATGTCACATCTCTCACAAGAGGCCTCCTCTACCCTGAACAAGTTATTGCCTACACCAGCTATTCCAAGTGGACCACAAATATAAACTGCTGCCAATCTATCAATCCACCCCTTTTAGCTAGTAAATCTATACTAAAATTCCATGTCTTTCTCCACAGGTTAAATTGCAATGCAACAAGAACAAGCCTCCTCCAAATGAACAGTGGGATAGACTCTTATTGGAAATTGGGTTCCTTATCCAGGACTTCCAAAGCCAAATCGAAATTTGGTGCCCTGCAGCAACACACCAGGAAGCTAAAGGAACCTGGACCTCTACAAGTTAAAATGGGGAGTTAAGGACAGTGGTCATACATGCATATGCATAGGCCCCCAACCACCCATGCACATGGAAAGCAATGGTAGGGTCTACCCCCCTGGATGGCTGTGATTAGGCCACAATGGCCAGGCACCAACTTTTAAGTACCACCACCTGATCATTCCTCATCACCTACACTCAGACTATATATTCTAACCTCACCACCTTTGAACCCCCCTTCACTTTGATTCTTCCTGTCTACCTAGGTTAAAAAAACTCCCCATCTCTCTCCTCTCTCTCTCCTCTCTCTCTCTCTCTCTCTTTAGAGATCTAGCAGTAATACATGCATACACCAAAAGAACCTCATGTACTAGTAGCAAATATCAATACATAAAGCTCTACACTTCTACTACTAGTATAGTTGGAAGGCTATAAATGCCTAGCCATGATATATGCATGGTTCTCTACACAACACACCATCATCATCTTCATCTCCTACCTCCTCTCATCTCCTCTTCTCCACTACCCAACTTTTGCTCCCACCACATCTTTGTTTCGATCGATCGATCAGCTCTAGCTCAGCCGCAGCAATGGCCATGCACCCTCTCGCCCAGGGGCACCCCCAGGCGTGGCCATGGGGTGTAGCCATGTACACCAACCTGCACTACCACCACCACTACGAGAGGGAGCACCTGTTCGAGAAGCCGCTGACGCCCAGCGACGTCGGCAAGCTCAACAGGCTGGTGATCCCCAAGCAGCACGCCGAGAGGTACTTCCCGCTCGGCGGCGGCGACTCCGGCGAGAAGGGCCTCCTCCTCTCCTTCGAGGACGAGTCCGGCAAGCCATGGCGGTTCCGCTACTCCTACTGGACCAGCAGCCAGAGCTACGTGCTCACCAAGGGCTGGAGCCGCTACGTCAAGGAGAAGCGCCTCGACGCCGGCGACGTCGTCCACTTCGACCGCGTCCGCGGCCTCGGCGCCGCCGACCGCCTCTTCATCGGCTGCAGGCGCCGCGGCGAGAGCGTGCCCG
>CM020189.1:1577204-1599645 GCA_009805545.1 Oryza longistaminata | reverse complement strand
CCACCGCCCGCCGTTCGCGTCACGCCGCCGCCGCCTGCCCTCAACGGCGGCGAGCAGCAGCCGTGGAGCCCAATGTGTTACAGCACGTCGGGCTCGTCCTACGACCCTACTAGCCCTGCCAATTCATATGCCTACCATCGCTCCGTAGACCAAGATCACAGCGACATACTACACGCAGGTAACTAACTAAACACGCAATTGCATATCTAATAGTAAGAAACTCAAGAACAAATTAATTAAGCACTTTGATACTATAATTAACATGCAACTACAGCAAGTGATTAAAGATCATATACCTTTCGCGGTGGAACAATTTGCAGGAGAGTCGCAGAGAGACGCAGACGCCAAGAGCAGCAGCGCGGCGTCGGCGCCGCCGCCGTCGAGGCGGCTCAGGCTGTTCGGCGTCAACCTCGACTGCGGCCCGGAGCCGGAGGCGGATCAGGCGACGGCAATGTACGGCTACATGCACCACCAGAGCCCCTACGCCGCAGTGTCTGCAGTGCCAAATTACTGGTCAGTATTTTTTCAGTTTTAACAGCCATCGAGTTCAGTTGCAGCATTAAGCTAGTAGAAATCAAATGACAGCAACGACCAACACTTCTCCAGATCAAATTCAATTGTTAATTCTAAGGTTCTCAAACAATTCTCTTGTTTTTGCACAACAGGGGCAGCTAGTTGATGAGATGATGATGAGGAGATCTGAGGCCTTTGCTTGCAGAATCCTAACCACCAACAGTGAAACTAGTTACTACTACCACCAGCCTACTACTACTACACTCTGAACCAAGTGACAGGTTCGATTGAATTGACCTGTTGGAAGGGAAAAAAGAAGAAGGAAGTGGGGGAGATCCCTTGTTTCCCGGGCAATCTTCCTTCCCTGCATCATCAGAATGCCCCTTTTTCTGGGTTTTTTTTTTTACATTCTTGTCTTCCAGAAACCCTACTTACAGTACGGGGGCCCTTGCAGCAGGTGGGGAGGTTTCAGGAAACATCAGGTTGAAAAGGAGAGGGAGGAGAGAGATGGTGACACACCATGAGAAACAAACAGGAGAGAAAAATTGACATGTTTTGCAAGTATGTATGTGTCATCTGTAGTATGTGACTGTGAGTGGGTCCATGAACAAACTGTGAAGTTGATGTATCCTTCTCCTGCTGCCTCCCCTGAACCTGAAGAAACAAAGTAATACCCCAATGGGGATTTTGTTCTCTTCCCCTTTTCTTCTACCACTACTACTGTTTCTATACATGCATGAATGACTCTTCTACTGTTCTATACTTCTACATGCATGATGCATGAGTTGTTCTTTGTTTAAAAATAAATAAATTTAACCTCGTGCAATCAATTCATTCAATGCTTTCACCTAATAATGAGTAATGCAAGGAGGAGGGGGGCATGTGCAGTGCATTTCTCCTTCTCTAAGCAACAGGGTGGTGGTGATGCACTAGCAGTAGTAGGAGTAGTGAAATTATGGAGAAAAAATTCATAGTAGATGCCCCAAGGACCATTAAAGAAGTGATGTGCCACAAGCAATGCCGACACCTGGGGATTTTCATGTCCTGATCTTTTTCTAGTCTATTAATGGCCGGTCTCTACCTTTCTGTTCCCTCGGGAAGGAAAGGCACAACAAAAGTTAGAGTGTACAAGTGGGCTCAATTTGCCCTAATAGGATACAAAGAAAAAAAGGCTGGCTAAGTTGATGGTCTAAGGCACACAAAAAGGCCACTAAACTCCAATAATCCGCCAGATTCCCCACACAGCATGCAGGTATCAAAAGATTAAAAAAAAAATGGAGATCTGTCTCCTGCTTTTGTTGCCTATGTTAGAAAGGTTTGTACGAGGCTAAACCACAGGTTTATTGCTCTGTCCGGTCAATAATCCAAAGCAGCAGATGCCTGGAGAAAGGAACATGGAGGCCTAACTGAACTGACGTGGTGCTATCAGCCTCTTAATTAACTTCACGCAGTTACCTCGTGTCAACTAATGAAACACAACCATAGCTAATTAAAACAAAAGTACTCCTACCTGAAGAATCTAGAGTGAAAGCTTTGCATTACCTAGCTAGGCCACCAAGCTAATTTGGAGGCAAGAGCACCACTTGGTATGTATGACGACTGAGCAAGCTGCAAGTTGCCCTAAGAAGGTAGGTACACAATTTCTACATGCAGGACAGATTAAGTATAAAACTAAGGTTACTAGAATAGAGATTTGATTAGGAAAATAAAGAATGAGATGCAGGTCTCAGATTCATCTGAATGGGGGGGCTTCCTCGCGGCAATTGTGCTAGTGATGATTAAACTTAATAGGTTAACTACCGTATCAACAGCAAGATTTCCTGTCTGCTTGCAAGAACCGTAGCCATGTGCAGGGGGGAGCTCTCCCTAATGACAAAAGATGAACCTTATCCGAGGCACTCCAGGGTTGCATGATTAACGCCTTTGAACCCCAAATAATATATCTTAGCATTAGCAGAAAAGAGTCATGTGAGTGCCATAATGATAAAGTAGACCCTCACTTAGTCTACTTAACGCATACCGAGAAAAAGGATCTGTTTTTTTATATATAACAAAAAGGAGGCCTTGTCAAAGGAACAACTGCCAAGTACAGACTAATCACGTCATCTATGTTAAAAATATACAGCTGATTGTGCATCTCTGTCTGGAACTAAACCCCTGTCCTACCTGCCTAATTTTAGTCTCTACTCAATGTAGTTACTGCCAGGGATAGAGAATACAGGTTTAGGCAAAAAAAAATTAGGTGGGTTAAACCAAAGAATTACTAAACACGATGCATGGTGGTAAGCAGGCAATAGAATTAACTACCACATGATTAAAAACGGTTATACGAGATGAGATTGAGGATGCGTCACATGAGTGACTCTGTGACCCACACACCCTTGGCTACTGGGACTACCAGAACCTGACCCACAAAACTGGATGCAGCCATGCAGGGGCCCAACTCAAAAACCGGACCTACAAAACGCTATGATATACCCACCACCAACACAAGAGAAGGCATCACTACTGCATCATCAGCCACAAGGCCAGAAAGCCCGCAAGATCCCATTTTCCGCTACAAGAAGCTGCTGCCTTCATGTAGATCATGAATGGGCATGGTCCACAAAGAGATGGCTAACCCAGATGAATGGTCATCTCTTGTAGGCATTATTTGCCCTTTTCCTGGGTACTACCTTCAAGTGGTTCTAGACGCCAGCTTTTGTACACAAACAGTACTTTCCTTGAAAAACAGGTGTATCATGCGCATGGTGGACCAGTATTGGACTGTAAGGACCAAAGATATGGCCGGTTCTACCATGATAGAGAAAACTATAGAACAGTCAGTAAGTTGGTAAGGGTGAGAAATGACAAGGACAAACATTTCCCCTATGTTATGCCGTAAGTATAGACAGTGAAAAGATGTTTTCAGTCGTTGATGACAAATGCCTTGAAGTAGCAACATCATAAAGTAACTGATCATCATGATCAAGAGAATATGACAAATTAGTTTTTTAGGAGTACACTTGTCGACATCCTAGCGTAACCAACAGCTCAGGTTTTGTCTATTATGACTCTGATGAACGTATTAGAGGCTTTTAGGTAATGAAAATCTGAACCAATGTGCTTGCTGTTTTTGTTCCAGAATATCAATAATTTGCCATACTGAAGACAACACTAGATAGTAGAAGACTATTACTACGAAATTAAAAGCTAAAAAGGAAAATCTGATACTCCCACCATACGATTAAAGTTTCAGGGAAACCTGGTTGTTAGTTGTAAGCAGAACAAAAGAATTGCAAGAAACAAAGTACAAGTTCTTGTATTTAAGACCAACAAATGCTGGAGTACAATTACGTGGAATGCAATAAAATATACCGTATTTAAATACAGCACAAAAATGTATAGAAATCGCAAAGGACATGATAGGAGCAACAGAAGAAAAAGAGAGCGAGGAATACCACTTTCCAGAATTCATCATTTTTGGAGTTGAAAAATGATGAGAAAGATTCGATTATAGGAGCGTAGATGAAATGTGCATCCAATTGTGCAGTTCAATTTACTTCAGAGCACTAGTACAAACCAAATAGTTTCAATTGCAACTTCTGTAGGCTCTGAAATCAATAAATGTTGAGGTCAGAAGAAATTCATTTCCATGAATATGTCTAATAAAAAAAATCTTCCGGTCCATATTTTCCCATGTATATTTTCATATATACAAAACTTGCATCGATCTACTTCCCATGAAAGCATGTCAGTGCAAAAACCAAATCATGGATTTTTAAGTGGCTTGCAATGCATGATAAAATCACTGTACAAGATAATATCTTTGTAGGTCGCACAATCTATTCAGTATCTCATATAAATAAGGACTCACATCTGTGCTTCCATTTGCTATGCACAGTTCAGATGATTGTGTTGATATTACACCAAATGGGGCCAGCAGCATGACATTATTGACTTGGGTGACAAAGAATATCAATATAAGTCCTGACACAGATCTTTAGTGCAGCAGTGCCACTACTCACAGGGCAATAATTTTCTACATGATGAGGGCACCGCTGGTAGATGATTGGTATTCCTCATTCAGTCCTAGATCACCAGAAGTCCCCACAAGAACATGAGCCATCCTTAAAATGGTGAAATCTATTGATATCTCTGACAATGACTTGGCATTCTGTAATACAGGATACAATCTTCATAAAGGAATGACAGTCTCCGCAGATCCTAAGGTTCTTGTATATAGTAATTGGTATATTAGGGGGCAAGCTGATTAAACCAAAAGCAAATGCTAGTTTCTCACTGTGGTGTTTAAGTAGCTCCTCTTTTTGGTCAGCATGCACATCATGCAGATCACATTGTGTGTTGGCTCTGTGAGAAATCTTTCTCATCTCATGGTAAATTTCCTCCAACTTACTGTATACATCAGTTATTCCTGGGTGTTCTCTCTCTCCAGCAACAAAAACATGAATCTTGCCTTTCGACTCGATCCAACTCCTGCCCATCTCCTTTTTAGCACCACTATCCCTCAAATACTTCCTTGCAACGACAACATTCTCCCAGTTTCCACTGGCAGCATATACATTTGATAGCAAAACATGGTTCCCTCCATTTTCAGGCTCAAGACGGAAAAGCTGTTCAGCTGCTATTCTGGCTAATCTAATATTCTTGTGGATCCTGCTTGATCCAAGCAAAGATCCCCACATAGATGCAGTTGGTTCAAATGGCATTTTATCAAGTAATTTCCAAGCCTCATCAGTCTTCCCAGATCGCCCCAAAACATCAACCATACAAGAATAGTGAAGGACATTAGGTTCAACGGTCCGATCAGACAATAGCAGGTTAAAGTAGTGACGGCCCTCTTCAACTAAGCCAGTATGACTGCATGCTGACAAGATGGAGAGATAGGTAACTTCGTTTGGAAAAATCCCCACCTGCTGCATTTTCTCAAAGAGAATCATTGCTTCCCAAGAATGAGCATGCCTAGAAAAACTAGCAATCATTGCATTCCATAAGACAACATTCTTTTCTTCCATATCAGCAAATACTTCATATGATTTTTCAATCTGACCACACCTTGCATAGACATCCACAAGAGATGTTGCTACAAAGAGGTTCCTATGAAAACCATGCTTAACAATAACTGCATGCACCTGTGTTCCTTCAATTATCAATGCTAAGCTTGCACATGTGCTGAGGATAGATGAAACAGTGAATTCAGTCAATTGCATTCCTTCCCTTTGTGCACTCCGAAATAAACACAATACCTCTTCATGGAGACCATTCTGCACAAATCCTGCAAATAATGAACTCCATGTAACTGAAGTTTTCTCAGGCATATTCTCGAAAACCCAGCAGGCATCCTTTATCATATTACACTTTGCATAAACATCAAGAAATGCAGTCCCAACAAAACTGCTAGAATCAAGTGCAAGCTTGATGGCAATAGTGTGTAACTGTTTGCATTCAATAATAGCATATTTCGCAGCACATGCGCAGAGAGTGCTGGATAAGGTAAATTCGGTCATCTGGGTCCCTTCTCGGTGCATTCTTGAAAAAAGCTTCAGTGCTTCTACATCCTCTCTATTATGAGTATATCCAGCAATCATGGTATTCCAAGAGATTATGCTTCTGACAGTCATTGCATCAAAAACGCGACGAGCACAATCATTCTGGCCACATTTTGTGTACAAGTTGATGAGAATATTGCATGTGACAGTATCAGTTACCAGCCCAAAATGAATGGCTAATCCATGGCAGCTTTTCCCAACTAAGAGGGACCTCCTCTTTGCACACAGCTGCAGAAGTTCGTGGAGAGTAAACGCGTCAATCAAATCCCTCTCGACCCTAACAAGATTTTTATCCTTGTGGACAATCTTGTGGTTCGGATTGTCACAGAAAGCACGAGTAGCAAAATAAATTCCAGAGCATGCTAAAGTAAGAGCCTTGGTCCTTCGGCATAGAGGATGGTAGTGAAACCAAATGCCCATCCATGCAAATCAACTGCTCATATGTTCACAATTATACTTCAAGCTAACTTTTTACCAATTGACTTGGTTTGATGCACTGATGACACAAAAAGCGGCAGCTAATAGGAAAGTTTGTATCCTTGCCTGCTGTTAAGAGCACAGGATCCGTTGTGGCCTGAAATGATAATTTCTCTTGTTAGTTCACCTTCAAAACTTGAGAGTTTGACAAAACCTCTGGTAGGAAGAGAACGTCAGCAACAACAATTTGATATTCGCCATACTTCGATTTTTTTTTCAATCCTGTTGCGTCAGGAAAAGGATGCAAGTTCTCATGAAAAAGGAAATCTAAAATGTTACAGATTTTCACTAAGAAAGATAACAAAGACAGAAAACAGATTAAGCAGCAGGGAACTCTAATGCCTGGTGAGCTTCTATGTTTAGCAATGATGGACTACAGAATGGGGTTGCCATTTTTACCAGCCCTTGGAAGAGAAATAGCATTTCAACAGTATCAGAAACCCAGAGCAAATTAGTTCTATGTCTCAATTCCGAACGCTCAACATCACATCACTGTTTTATTCAAAGCAGTGCAGGATCATGTTCCAGTTCCATTCATCTGAAATAGCGCGCAGACACCACACGCTGACATGCAAAAACGCAAGCAGTAAACCATAAACACAGGGAAACGAAGAGGCTTACGCTTACAAAGATACCTCTTTATTTCTCTCTCGGCTGGGCATTCCGTCGAACACCTCCCGTGCGCCCCGGGCTGGGCATTCCGTCGAACACCTCCCGTACGCCCCGCGCGCGAACACAGCAGCACAACCGCCGGTGGGGGGGCGGCACCAGCCACCACGCGCCTCCGCTCCTCCGGGGGCAGGAGCTCCTGGAATCCGCGGGTGGAGGGGAGATGGGCTGCGGATCGTCGCGCGGAGTGGAGTTGGGGGAGGGGGAAGACGAAGCGCGGAAGCGGAGAGGCGGCGGGAGTGGGAGGAGAGGAGCGGATTAGGAAATCGGAATTTGGGGGGTGGGGGGATTTGCGGTTGAGGCCCAACTACGTTATATGGGCCAAAATTTATAGAGAGGCGAAATTATCCACACAGGCCTTAGTTGGACAGGCCCAAATAAAAGTGGTTTTTTAGACAAATGAGCTATCATTTGTTTTTGAAGCTCATATGTGAATCCATTTAGGGAGTATCTATGTATATCTTTCGAAAGATTTTTATAATCATATCACACAGATTTTTAATTTTTGAATTAAAATCCAATAAACACAGTAAAAGACAAAAGGCAACTAAGAAACATCATAATAGACATTTATTACCATATCTTCAAGAAAAAGACCAAATCCAATATAAATTTCGAAACTTACATAGATTCAAAAATTACACCGTAACTTACAAAAGTTACAGTGTAAGTTTCATAAATTACACTACAAGAAAATACATTGTAAATTTGAGTGAGAAAATCGAGTGAGAGATAAGAAAAAAATATTTCGAGTGAGATATAGCAAAATCGATCCATTTATCGTTAAGGCCCGTTCGTTTCTAAGTAAGATACATATTTTACCTTATTTTCCGTTAACATACTTTTCAAACTGCTAAACTATTTCATGTAAAAACTTTCTATATAAAAGCTGCTTTAAAACATCAGATAAATCCATTTTCTAAGTTTGAACTAATTAAAACTCAATTAATTATGTGCTAATTACTTTCTCATTTTTAAGTGCATCTACTTCTATGCTTCGTTTTCATCACTACAGGACGAGGCCGTATCTGAAGTCTTCAAACCAACTGGGAAATGCAGCGCCCTCAGCGTTTTGCGCTGCCGTGGCCATCGCGGGGTCGCGACGCGTGGACGCGCACTGGAGTTAAGTTCATATTCTGGAAAATGAGCCTCACTTCTATGGTTTGCCTGCTCTTAGTGACCTACTCCCTTCATCCCATAAAAAATCAATTCATCCCATAAAAAATTAAATCCTAGAGATGAATCTGGACATAATAAGTTGGATTTTTCAATGGGTTATGTTGCTTCAGTATCTAACCAAAGAGTTACCGTGGAATATATTAAAAAGACGATTGTAGCTATTGGGTGACGAAATGGATTTTAAAATTTATAAATATTATCTAGAAAAGATACTATCCATAAGTCAATCGGCATAGAAAGCATTATAAGAACACCTAATAACTTATTAAGTACTACTTCCATTCAAAAAAAATAATTGATTAGGTACTATCTGAAACATGGGAAAAAGGTACTATTTGGATAATATACTAGAAGAGTTGTAAACGGATCCGCCAGTTCACCAATCATTGACGAAGTGATGGGTCAAGAACCGTTAAACCTAAATTACATGGTTGTTTGGTTTAGCGCTTCAACTTGCCACATACCACACTTTAGGCTGCCACATCTCCTTATCCTTGAGTTTGGTTCATTGTCATAGTTGTGGTTTGCCACACTTTCTTAGCACATTGCCTCTCTTGTCATAGGCTCAATCTTTTGTTCACCAATCGTTTAGTTGTTTGATAGGATGTATATTGAACAACCACAATATGATTAGTTATGAATGTGGCACGTCAGATAACCTATCGAACAACCGTTGTTCAATAAGGTTGCTAGCCTAATTAAAAAAAAGTAAAAGTACATGCATGCAGTGGCCAACAATAATAGACCATGCACATTCACCATGAGTTTTTTTTTTTAAAAAAAAAAACCATACAACCCTTATCAAACATCCATATTTCGATACGTACTTTATCGAATAATCAAAATTCAACATGGTGCTAAACTTGTAATTTTAGCCAATAGATTTCTACTTTTGCAATTTCTCATTAAAATGGTATTGTTTCTAAAAGTAATTGTACAATTCGTAGGGGAAAAAAAGTGTGACAAAGCCAACTTATCTAAAGTGAGTTATGACAATGTTAGTAAGCAAACAACTCCTACATGCAAAAGTACATGGAAGTACTACTAGAAAATTACTATATAAAACATCGTTGGGCCACACGGGTTCCCCGCAATACGTCACATCCTTTTGCCTAATTTTTGCAACATATGTTTAAATTTAAATAAGGTACCAAACACCAAAATATTGAAAAGCCAGTGCACCAAATCTTTACTGGGATTTGAGGAGGCTGGTGTGATTTTCCACCACTATACAAAGAATTCTATCTTTCCAATAGACATTTTCATGATAGGTGGAAAGGTAAGTACTTAAAAAAATGCAACCTGAAACTTTTCTTTGTGAAAGACAATGCTGGAGAAGTTACTCCCAAAATATCTCCAGAGACCTTAAAAACTTTTATAAACAACCCACCTGGAGATATCGATGGATGGGCATAGAACATCAACACTATCACCAACCTTTTTTATTGAAGGGGAAAAGACACACACATACCACTGAAACTTCGTACCACGAACAATGGTTAACTCATAACTGTTTTTTCATGAGATGGTGACGCAAACTACACCTGATGCTGAATGATTAGGTTATCCTATAGCTTAATTTAATGAAAGCTAAATCCATTGCCCAAATCTTTGCCTTAGCTACAAGTCAATCTGAATTCTGAAAAGCTTTGGATGCAGGCACAAAGTAACAGTTGTTTTGTGCTGCCTACCGAAGAACCAATAATACTTTCACCTGTCGAACACTTGCAACATTCAGAACAGAGGCTGGCAAAAAAAAGAAACAAAAAAAAAATCCATAAACTGATGCATAATTTCTGCAGTGTTGGCATGCAATCTGCAGCTTGTTACATTCACGCATCGATTTGGACATCAGAGTTCGGTATTGTGCACTTTGTCAGTGTTCTTTCTTGATGTCTGCCTGACTCTGCAAAGTAAACGCGTCCAGATGCATCATTCTACAGGCATTGTGCATTATGCCACTATCTTATACTGTAATACAATCTGATTGCGATTTGCACAAACTGTTACATACCTGTCAAACTTGCAAAACATGTGTCATATATATATGGTCAAATACAAAGAGCATTTGATGGAATATGATCCTCTTTGTTTTTTTTTTACAAAAAAGGAATGATTTGCATACTTGCATTTCTTTCTATCAATTGCAAAGCTCTGAATATTTCAGGGAAGAGAAAAATTCTGAACAATTGCATTCCAGTGCGCTATGCCCATGCTTCAACCAAAGACAGAGTATCTATTCTTTCAGAAGGTGCAAAGTAGTAGCACAGTGAACCAAATACTAACAACCAGCTGCATTATTGCATAGGCAGCCCATAAGATTTGGTCTAAAGCACAGGGAAAAAGCCATGATCACATGCCTGAAATTGAACAGATCCTTCTTGGCCATTGTCAAAGCTTAGATAAACCTCAAAAATTTGTCGGCAAACGAAGACGAACACCAACCGAAAAAAACTTCTGAACAACAGGATAGAGTGCGTGCTGTATCTGTCACTCTGCACTTTCAGAAGTTTCGGTTAAGTGGTGAATTGATGGAGGTGGAAGAAAAGTAAAAATTTCTTTCAGCCGCCCTCTGTTGCTTAGTGGATACTAGATTTGATTCTTGCACTGATCATTTCAGAGGGAAAGAGAGATAGAGAGAGTTATCTGATGGACAATCAGGAGCTTTCAGGTATTCAGAGAAAAATTCAGAGCATGCTCAAAAAGAAAGAGAAGCACATATAGTGGAAGGTTACTATGCTGTCCCTTCTGCATCAATACGTCATGCAGGATAATCAACAGTTACATGCATATATATCTCGTTATTTTGCCAATCCAGTTGTGACTGATATAGGTAAGAAAGCTCTCTGATGTCAAGTGCAAAAGATATGCAAATGCAGACAAAGCAAAGTAGCTGAATTGTGGCTCATCCATTGCCTGAAGAGATCAGTGGAAGGTCTGCTCAGTGCTCAGAAGCATAAGGATGGTTTTGGGATGGTTCTTTCTTCCAACATGTATCATCAACTTTTGATTCCATCCTAAGATAACATCTTCAATCCTTACCCGAAAACTTATCTTTACTTCTTCACAGCGAATGATTCAGAGAGCAAAAGTGGCATTTTGATCCTTCGACGATTGGTTGCTTAATTACCTATCAGATGATCCATGGAAAGTGTTGTCATCATTTCGATTGAAGTAGCATATTTCTGTACATAAAAAGTACTCCAATATATATAATGTGCGTCAGTGCAGTGTGAAGATGATGAAGGCATGAAAAAAAACCGGCAATCCAACCCTGTTTTGCACGAGCGTTGTTAGCACGAATCCAACTGAAAAAAGGCATGCGAATCCATGAATCTGATGCATGCAAGATATACATATGCATCGTCTGTTATCTCATCATCAATATGATCTATGAAAGATTAGCATCGAGATGTAGATAATGATTGCTGCACTCTTAGTAAAAATGGCACACGACCAACCAATCAATTAGTAGCAAAAAAGAAAAAGGATATATGGAGAGGTGTAGAGTAGAGCCAGCTCAAAGAATGCATATATATCCTTGCAAAATGGACGTCTCTATCTTGTGCTACTGGGATAATCAGCTCGTGCCAAATGTGTGTGCAGCAAGAACAGTGCAGCAATGGTGGATTCTGGATTTGGGTCTATCCTGAGAATCTGAACAAGGATGTAATCCATTTGCTTGTACTGCTCGATCCGGCCCTTCTCCGAGCTGTGTAAAGCTTCTCGCGTTACTGTTGATAAATAGTTTCAGATTTCGCTAAAAAATATAGTTTTAGATAACAATGCTGATTGTCACATATTCACAGAGGAGGAGGATGCAATCATGTAAACATTCCCTCCGTACCGAAATTTATGACGCCGTTGACTTTTCGCATAGCATTTGACCATTCGTCTTATTTAAAATTTAAGTGTTAATATGTAAAAGTATAAGTTGAGATTATATTTTCTTTGATGATGAAACAAATCACAACAAAGTAAATAATATTTATACTTTTTAATAAGACGAATGGTGAAACGTTATGCAAAAAGTTAGCGGTTTCATATATTTTGGGACGGACGGGGTATAGTTATACTACCTCAAGTGATAAATATTTGACGTTTAGTATGAGAATTGATCATTTTCTTTTTAAAAAACCTTTTACCACAAATTACTTCTGAAATGCTTAGTTAATTTATATGAAAAAAAATCGTTATGTATAGATTTACCTTGGAAAGAAGTATCAAAATATCATAAACTTATTTTAATATAAAATTCATGATCAAATTAAAAATTAACCAAATCTTATCTAAAGATCAAATATATTTTTACCAAATGGAGTATTTGTGAAAATGCAAGTTTAAAGCTTCGCAGTCATGGACTCATGGTATTGCTGATCAACTCTCATTAATTCCTAACAATAATATAAAGGTAAAATGGACAAGAATGTATTGATCTATGCTCATATATGTCCTTCACGGTGCCGATAAACAACTCCGACATACCTGGAGGCTAGAACAATAGTACTACGTATATCCTGAAAAACTTTATTTTTAACTATAAACCTAGATAACTTGTCTAGGTGCTGCCACTGGGCTTCCACCCTAGACAGCCCTCTATATACTTTATTTTTAATTATAAATCTAGACAACTTGTCTATGTTTCCTCTATGCCTATCATTTCCATCCAACCCTCTCGTAGCCTTGCCCCAACCCCGAGGACTTAATCCATCGAGGTCAATGGTATTTGGGCTTCTGGTGTCCTATGGCAGCACGAAATCAAGAGGAATCACGAGGATGGAACCCAGCACCCATTGAATGGGTGAATCACCTACTAACCAATTGAGCAACAAGAGGTTTATGCTCAAATAGAGAACTACTTTCTATAAATATAATAAATATAGGAATTGGGTCTAATACCCATGATCCTCCCTGTGTCCGCTCTTCTCCCTCTCCCATCCACTCCTAAAGGAGTAAAAGTTGATGATAACTCATTGATAGCAAATGTGTCCTTAAAATTACTTATTGTTCTAGTTTTTTTAAGTCAAACATTTGCACCTTTGACCACCAATTTCTACAAATTTATATCGTTTAGCACCATAAGATTTTTATTTTTAGATTCACCATGAGAAATACTTTCACGAGATGTAATTCATGTGTTGTTAAAATATATTTTTTTTTAAAAAAATGATAGTCGAAGATATAAATGTTTGACTTATGACAAATTTAGAACGAGACGACCGAGGTAATAACCATTTTCTTGAGGGGATTTTTTTTGTACAACTGCATATTTGCAAGATAAAGTTACATTTCTCTCTTTCCTTCCACTCACTCACACTCCTGTCTATTTCCTTGTCTTTTCACCCTGTTAGCATCTTGAATCTTTTTTTACCACCAAAAACTACTTAGAGCCTTTTTTTTAATCCAACACTAAAAAACTACTTTAGCCTGAAAAAAAGGCTGAAACACCATATAGCAAGAAAGAAGAAGAAAAAAAAAAATCTACTACAGAGTACACTTGACCAGCTGTCCCTACATGTCAGCCACCCCCCAAAGCTAGCTATACCTTGCAGTCCTCGTCGAGCACCTTGGCGCCGTCGAGCGCGGCGGCGGCGGCGCCCTCGTCGGCGTCGTAGCTGGCGTGCACGCTGTAGAGCACGTAGACGAGCGCGGCGGCGGCGGTGAAGAAGCCGAAGCGGACGTAGGAGGGGCGGTCGAGTGAGCCGAGGAGGAAGACGTTGAGGAACACCGACGCCGCGGGCACCCACGGCATGGCCGGGAGGCCCCACAGCTCCGGCCGCCGCGCCTGCGGCACCAGCGCCACCAGCAGCCCCGTCCTGGCCCCGCCGCGCGGCGCCAGCTTCCACACCAGCGTGAAGCAGAGCGCCACCAGGGAGAAGGCCAGCAGGAACGCCAGCGTCGGCACCGCTCCGCGCCGCCGCCCTTCCTCGTCGTCGTCCTCGGCGGCGACGTAGCGGCGGTAGACGACGGCGTTGGCCACCATGTAGAAGACGAAGAGCGTGCCGATGCAGACGAGGTTGAGGAGGATGTCGAGCTCCGTGAACAGCGCCAGCGCCGCCGTGAACACCCCTGCATCATTTGCCAATTAAGGACCAAACTGTTAATTCCCCAGAACAAATGGATCAAAGTGATCAAACAGTTGTAGAAAAATACGCCATCCGTTTTATATTTTAAGTTGTTTTAACTTTTTTTTCTTAGTCACCAAATTTATAGAAAAATATAGCAGCATTTTCAACATAAAACAAACATACAATCAAAATATATTCAATATTATGGTTAATGAAACTAATTTGGTATGATAGATGTTGTTAGTTATTTTCTACAAACTTAGTCAAATCTGAACAGTTTTCCTAGAAAAAAGTCAAAACGACTTATAATATAAAAATTAGATTCTAAACTCTCGAGATTACACCCCTTGCATGCATTTAAATAATTAGAAAAATCATAAAGAAAATTTAGTAGGATAAATTATTATATGATATATCAGTTCACAAGCATATAAAATTAAATTTAACATCTACTACAAGCTGAGAAAAAATTAATTGTGAATATACATTAATTATTTATAGTTTATTTTTTCTAAAATTTATACAAGTCAAATTTTAACTTTTTATATTTGTGAAATGATATATCATTTATTAACGTATCTTATTAATTTCTTTTAAAAGAATATAACTATTTAAATGCCATATAAATATGGAATCGAGGCAGTGTCACTGTCTTGACTACCTGGAATTAATTAGGAGGAAGGTAAGTTGAATTGAGAAGTCAGAAAAGGGTCACACGGATTTCAGACTAATCACGGAAGATTCATGAGACAAAAGAGTACTACCCCCTAGCACTACTCCCAAATCACGGGATTAGAAGTGGAATTCAAAGACACGGGCTCTAATTTCATCTCACACTGAACACTACCATGTACCATCCTACACATTCTCACGGCTCATCAATCAAAACCAATTCGTTCAAAAAAAAATAAATTCGTTCAAAAATCAATAAAAACCATTGCATCGCACAGCCAATAATCACTCACTCGATCAGCATGTCGTTATCCTGTCAAATGTCAAACAGTAGTAGCTAGAACCGTGAGTTTGAAGACGCGCGATTAGTTAGTTGGTTAGTTAGCTAAGCTGCTTTTCATTAATTGCGTGTGTTCGTGTTGGTTGTGCTCTCGTCGTCATCTTCTTCTTCCTCGCCGAGATGAGTTGAGAGAGAAGCCAACAACCACCACCACCACCACCACCACACCCGTGTCATGTCCGCCGCTTTAATTTCATCGATCGCGGTTAGCTAGCTTCCCTGGCCGCAAAGGCTAGTGCGACCAACAAGAAAAGGCAGAGTGATGCTGCTGTTATTAGTTATTATCCTCCGTCAAAAAAATTCTAATTCTAACTATGAACCTGAACACATACGTCTCTAGGTTCATAGCTAGAGTTTGATTTTTTCTGACAGACTAGTAAGGCACTGTGTGAACAAGAGCTAGCACTGTACTAGCTAAGCTAGCTAGCTCACTGTTTCGTCGTCAACCGGTACTCACATGCCACTTAGACTTATGGAAAAAAAACAAACATCCATGTCAAAGTTTCTTTTTTAAAAAAGAAAATATATTTGACACTTACAGCAATATTTGGTAACTTTTTTAAAAAAAAATTGACCATCGTAATTTCTTTTTTTAAAAAATCTCAGATGGTTGGTTTAGAAATAAAAATAAACAATATCCATATATTCACCTTGAAAAAAATATAATATGATCGTTTAAACTCATCAGACTTTATAATTCACTATAAAGCAAAATTGGTTCATGGAACTAGAAATTCAACCGAATCTTGTGTTAAATATCAAATATTTATTATTTATGACTCAGAAGGAGTAGGTAGGTATAATAAAAGGCTCACCGAGGAAGGCGGAGGCATTGACGGGGGTGGCAGTGCGAGGGTTCACCCTGGCGAGCCAGGCCGGCATGACGCCGGATCGGCCGATGACGCAGAGATACCTAGCTTGTCCTAGCATCGCCACCATCAGCGATGTTAGGATGCCAAGGCTAGCGCCGGCGCCGATCACGTTGGACACCCATCCCCACCCAGAGCTCCCCTTGAACGCCCCAGAGAACGGCACCTCCGTGTCAATCTGCACCACACCAAAACACAAGCACAACAGAAATAAATATTGATGTTATTTTTCCAAATTAATTCCCAATTTCTCGAGGGGGGAATGTGAGCATATGGATCAGAAAGGTTAATTTTGCAGATTCTTTGATGTATTTTAATTCATCCTGTTGGAAAAAAAAGTAGTAATACTGTGACTAGATCTTTTTTACTGTAGATTCATCCAGCTACTACATATCTATCCCGGAAAGGTTGAAAGCGAAACAAAGGATTAGAAAAAGAAAGAGATTCGTGTGCCGGCCTCCTATTCTAGCTATAGCTAATATATTCCCCAGAATTATCCTCTAACACCAAAGCCTAGAAAAAAACTTTTTTTCCCCTTGGTTTTTAATTATTAGCCTAGGAGAGTGAGACTACAATGTCCTATTTGGGAATCTCCGTTTTTTGCTATAGATAGATTCCTTTGATAGCTTTGATAGGTAGTATCCCCTCTGTCCCGATATATAACAAATTTTAACATTGAAAATTTATTCAGAATATTGCAACTTCTCTCTATACTTCTGGTCTCAACTAGTGATAATTATCTCACATTTAATGTTTCTCAACCAAACTATCAAAAATGCTTATATGTTTGGATGGAGGGAGAGATGACGCTGGGCCCAGCCATCTCAGAGAGAGGGGAGGTGTACTTACCGCGTCGTAGGGAAGAAGCATGGACATGGAGGCGGCCATGAGGCAGTAGAGCAGTGTGACGAGCACGACGGAGCCGGAGACGCCGATGGGGATGTCGCGTGACGGCCGCTCCACCTCCTCGGCCATGGTGGACACGGCGTCATACCCGATGTAGCTCAGGTACACCGTGGCGGCGCCGTTGAACACCCCGGCGGCGCCGTGCGGGAAGAACCCGCCGGGGTTGTGCTCCGGGTCGGCAGGGCGCGTCAGATTCCGGGTGTCACCGCGCCAGAACCCCATCACAATGACGAACATGATGAACAACACGTGCACTGCCGTCAGCACCATGTTCACCGACGAGCTCTCCTTCGTGCTGCCCCATAAAAAAAAATTCCATCAAAATAATTCTTTTTCTTAAAAAAAATTGTAAGAATATTGTCATGCTGACCAAAATGAATCTTGGTCATGGAAACATAGCTATCAGAATTCAATCATAATGTACTGATTGATTCTCCTCTGCATTCACCAATCATTTCAGGAATTGTATTCCCAAAATCTCAGCACACATTTGTGCAGGGGACAAGAACAAAAAAGAGTGGTTCTTGACTGTTTTGACTTGATACGATATGCCAGAGCATGGGAACACAAGGACGCAGGCCGGACGGCTTCTTTTGCAGATTCTTCCTTTGGACAAAGCTTGCCAACACATTCGCCACAGAAACACATTCGATCGTGAAAGAAAAAGGGAGGGTAAAACGGGCATTTGGAATAGCAGAGACCGACCATTCGACAAGATCCTTTCTTTCAGAACAAAATCTCTGAATTTTTTTTTCTCTGCAGAGGAGGACCATGCAGCCATGGAGCAGGAGAAATTCGACCAAAATAAATTGGCGCCATGCACATTGTGTGAACTTCGAGCTAGTAGAAGCCAAGAAGAAAGACACATGACTACAGCCTACAGGAGCAGTTGCAGAGAAGACAAGGAAACAGACAAGGCAACAAAAGTTGCTTGCACTTGCTCTGCAAAAGCCTTGCAGTACACAGCCGTAGGAAGAGACAAGAACTCTGACACTTGTGTCGTAAGCAAAACCAGCACAATTTCTACTGTAAAAAAACCAATTTAGTACTACCTCTGTCTTAAATATAAGAGATACTCACTATTTATGTGTAACGTTTGACCACTTATCTTATTCAAAAATTTATGCTTAGAGTACTTTGGATAATAAAGTAAGTCACAAATAAAATAAATAATAATTCCAAAATTTTTTAAATAAGACAAATGGTTAAACGGTGCAAGCAAAATGTCAAAATCCATTATATTCACGGATGGAGGGAGTGTGACACATCCTAGAACTATGAATCTGTCCAGATTCGTTGTACTAGAATGTGTCACATTTAGTCATAGATTTGTTTTTTTTGGACGGATGGAGTACTCCCCAACAAAAAAAAAAGTTTTTTTTAATTTTTAATTTTTCAAAAAGTTTCACGGCGTACCTGTAGCAGATGCAGACGGTGATGAGAAGGATGACGCCGACCGCGACAAGGTCGACCTCGTTGAATCCCTTGGGGAGGCCCGGCACGGCGATCCGCCACTTGCTCGGCACGTCGACGCCCACCGCCGTGCCGAGATACGCCGTGAAGCTCCTCGCCACGGCGGCGTTGGAGAAGACGTACTCCATGATCAGGTTCGCCCCCGTCAAGAACGCCCCCAACTCCCCTGCACAACCAACCAAACTCAGAAATTTTATCCATCTGAAAAAAAAACCATAACACATTTCAGACTTTCAGAAAGCAGCAAAATCGTCCCAAATTCTAAATTACTGCTACATCCGTCTTAGAATATAAGTATTTCTGACCCTAGACTTAGACAAGTGCTTATCTAAATTTAAAACTAGAAATGCTTATATTTTAGGATGGATGTAGTAAATTACTAGCAAGTTAATAGATGCAACCGTGTATGTAATTTCTATGTAATTATGCTTGGTGAGCTGAAGAGTGATACATTTTTTTTTTGTGAAAAAAAAATGAATTGAAGTGACTGCGAAAACTGATGATCAGTCACAATGGGATCTTTTTGGTCCCAGGTGGAACCAAAAAAAAAAAGGTAAGCGGTTTGGGAGATGCAAAGAAACAAAGAAAGGGACTTTGCAACATTATTTGGATATGGACATGCGCCCGTGTAATAAAATTTGTTGGGAGTCACAATCTAGCCAAACTCCTTTTTTTATAATCCATTTGGTGTGAGTTTCTGAAAAAGAAAAATGTTGATATGAAACCTATTGACAAATCTACGTGCATGTAACTAAATAAAGTTGGCACAATATTAGGCTTTGTTACTAGTTTTGGAATGCTCATTTCCCTCGAACAAATAATAAAATAATCAAACCACCCGTAGTTACTTGTCAAAATAAAAAAGTGTGAAAATAGAAATTAGATCGGATTTTCAAGCCGACAAATTTTTTTAAAAAAAACATATGAAAAATCTAGGAAGAGCCAATTAATATGAAATCAGAGAAAGACATTTTCTTGCTCATACAACTTGAGCCCATAATAAATACAGCGAAAATATGCAGGGCAGCATCAATCAGCAAAAGTACAGGTATTATAAAATTTATCACACACAAAAAAAAAACATAGGAGCAAACAAAAGGACAACAGCAGCCGGCTTAAAAGGAAACTGCCATGTTCATATGCATATAAATGCTCACAAAAAGAAACTGAAATTTGCACTTTCTAGCGTGTAGATAGATAGATAGATAGATAAACCGAAGGATGGCGAAAAGCCAAGCCATAGAGATAGATAACCATCAAATCTTTGAGTACAGAAAAAAAAAAAAGAAAAGAAAGAAAAGATAGAACCCAATCTTTAATGACGTAATTACATGAATAAACGGCCCAACAAAATGAAACGAAATTTGAAGAAATCCTGAATTGACGCCAAAAAAGAAGGGAAATATTTAAGTCATGATCTTGGCGTGATTGAGCAGCTGAGCTCACCGAAGGTGACGCGGAGGTAGCTGAAGGCGCCGCCGGCGACGGGCATGTCGACGGCGAACTCGGTGTAGCAGAAGGCGGAGAGGAGCGCGCAGAGGCCGGCAATGGCGTACGACACGACGACGGCCGGGCCCGCGTAGAGGCGCGTGGCGCGCCCCGTGGTGACGAACACCCCGGCGCCCACCATGCCGCCGAGGCCGAGCCCGACGAGGTCCGGCCACCGCAGGGCGGAGATCCAAAAAGGAGATGTATGTCACCTTGGATTGCAAAATCAACCATAGGTGTAGAGGAACTGGACTTGGAAATTTATTAATCAAATGGCCGGGACAGATTACTAAGAAAACCACGGCAAATTCACTTTTTGTTTCAATTTATATTAAAGCTATGGACATTGACAAACACCACAAAAGTATCACTTTGGTTGCACGTTTGCCGCGTAGGCACACACGAGAGATAGAGGGACATCACAAACTTCCACTTCACATACATAGGCATCAACAAATTTCAATCCCCAATTCAAGTTAAGGAGATGCCCACGACACACCAAATAATAATGTATGTTATTAGCTAAGCCGCTATCGTCCACTCCACCGTCACACACCCACACATGGGCTTTTCGTTGTCGGTACGAAATTACGGCTTCGAATTATCAAGTTCTGGAGATAGTCGTGGAAAAATCTCGTAAAATTTTCATTGGAAATTATTTTTCCACAACAGGATCTCAACATGTATTAATGCATATCGGATGCAATCATACATCACAGAGGTGATATTTAGTGAAGTTGTGGACAGTGTCTACTACTGTTTGGCGCCGTTTGGATGTGGATGAATTGCTTCTATCAAATTAATGGTGTACTCCACTACAAATATGGGCTATATGGGAGTTGGACAACTGTCCTAGGATGAGCTTTTATGGACCCTTTCAATTGAGCATGTCTGTCCAGCACTCCCAGCTGGTTAATTAATTGGAATTTGGCAAAATTCATTTGAAAACATACTTCGAATTTCATAAGAACTGAAGTTATTATTTGTCCAAAACAGAGATCAAGCCTCAAAGAGATGTTATAGGCTCCTTAGAAAGGGAATTAAACATAGCTAGTAATTCTTTAACATAAAAGGTGAACTTTTAGATTTGGTGTAAAATAAATTACCTAGCACCAGAATATGATCTCTAGGTCTACCAAATCCTTCCCACCAAATATCTCCTTCAAAAGCTTTCAAATCTGGCCCGGAACCTTCCAAACAGAAAGATACGGCAAATTTAAAAGTGAGAGTTCCACTAGAAACCATTACTAAAAGAAAAAATCAATTATTCCACATAAAATCCCTATTTAATTCTAAGTTGACTTTTACAATTTCAATCCCTATATGCAAATTTTGCATGTCTGGTCCTGTCCATTCGCGAGTCCTTATGCTGACCTTGAATGACGTACATTGTGTCAGCATGTGTTTTCAATTTGGAATATCTCTTTTTACGCCCCCCTTTGAATAGAGGATTTGCTGTAGGAATTTTAGAGGATTATTAATTTAATTTTCTAATTATTTTTTCAATATAATCTTTTTATTCGTATGAAAAGATAAATTTCCATTGATCGTATTCATATGACTCAATTTTATGGGAAATAAGTCTACACCATTGAAAAACTATTCGGTCTCTCATTTCCCATATTTCCATGTTGTAGGATTAGACAAACATCGCAAGTTTAATTACTGTGGTTTTCTTATTCTCATGTAGTCCTTTCACTTTGGAACCATATTTTTCGTCCACAAAAGTCATATTTCAATATTTCACCTCATTTAGCGTGTTCTGAGTTAACTAGGCTATACCTCGTTAAGCAAAGGCTAGAACGTTATTATTAAAATAAAAATTTACCGCTCACATTTCACCGGTTGGTAACTGTAAAACTAAAACGGTAAAATTGAAAGTCTCACCTTTTCACTAGCTCACTCTATAAAAACCGCTCCCGACCTGCCGCTCCGTCCGCATCCACTCCTCAACTCTCTTCCGTTTCTTCTCCCTCGCCGTCGGCCGCCGCGCATCGCCGTCGTCCGCCGCCGAAGGGACAGCGTTCCAGCCATGGACAAGGGCGCGCTGATGCCGTCGCCCGACGAGACGTGCTGCGTCGGCGGAGGCGGGGGCTCGTCGTCGTTCTCGAGCCTGCGCGCGTACGGCGCGCGTGGCGCAGACGCCGCGGCGGCTGGCGGCGCGGCGTGGCGCGCGCGCGTCGCCAGGCGAGGGATGAGCCGCGTGCGCGCGCGCTCGGGGGCCGACATGGCGCGCGC
>CM020189.1:1555103-1576468 GCA_009805545.1 Oryza longistaminata | reverse complement strand
TGTAGATACGTAAGTAAAGAAATTTTAAGGAAGTTTATTAAACTTGCTTATGGATGGCTAGTACTACTAGAATGTTTAATATGCAATACATAATATACTTTGTCAATCATGAATATCCAAATATATCAGTAATATATCCCTACTAATCCCCATGTATATAAATTCTATATACAAAGCACTATCCACCAATCGTCAAGTTATATTGTTTACGAGGCATCCGTGCACAGTGCATAATAATTAGTTGACGCCTAATGAGAACATGTGTTATCAACTGCCGAAGATAAATGATAATATTAAGTGGGCAACAAAAATGATAGGTAAGTAGAGATACCACCAAGCCACAGCAAACAATAGCAAGTAGATTGTGACTTTGAGTAGTAGCGTTCCTACACACGTACGTACATGTACGCTCCTAAGATGCCACATGCTCTAATATATTAGGAAAAAGTAATAATAAAAAAGAGCAAAACATCTAGCCATTGATTTACACTTAAATCGGTGGATTCGTTATTTTTAACCATTAGAAGATCTATTCAAGTAATCCATTGCGACTATGACTACTAGCATTCCTACACTCCTATGATGCCACATGATGCTCTAATAAATTAGATAAAATCTAAGAAAAATTTGAAGAAAAGACAAACATCTAGCTATTGATTTACACTTAAGCTGGTGGATCCATTTTTTAGGCAATGGATCCATTATTTTCAACCATTAGATTAATCTATTCAAGTAATCCCTCACTCCTAAAAAAGACTAATCCCTCTCTGTGTACATACATACACAAGAGATGTCAAAAACAAAAAATAAGTAGAAGAGTGTGTATGCGATCAACCCCATCAAGTAGTTCTCTCTCTGCAGCTCCAAGGTTTTCCTTCAATTGTGCATATATATAGTGACCACTCCTAGCGAGGTTGTCGAAGAAGCCACACCGTCGCAACACCACTTCACTCTATCTCGCTTTTTTTTAACGTATTATTTTACTAATGATGTAAAGGCAATCGTGAGCGCATATATGAATGCGTGCAAATACATCATATAAATAAACACAAGCACACCTACCCCTGGGTGAAAAATACTAGCTTATTTGTCCAAAAAAAGAGGAAAAAATACATAAGTACGAGATACTACTATTCGCCAAAAAAACATACACACGTATAATAAAAAACGTCACATGGAACCATATTATATCCCTTTAATTTATGTCATTCTCACTATTTAACAATTATCATAAATAATTTTGACGATATAGATTATTCCATCATATATTACCCATGAACATGCATAGCATAGGTAAATCATATGTATAACAAAAGAGAAAAAAACTCAAAACAAAATATATTAACTCAGATGTAATCAGGACAAAGTGTTTTTTTAATCTGAGAGAAATTATTATCATTGAAGTATATTAAAGTCTATGATCTATCTCACGATGTAGAAATGTGAGATGTGACTTCTTTTAGCACTATTTCATAGAACAATAAATAAGATGCCCGCGCAACCGCGTGGGCTTCCTTCCTAGTTTTCAAAAAAGGTATAAACGTTGATGCTCATATACGCGTGTGTACACTCATCACTAAAAGCATATACACCCCTATAAATACTTTCAAAAACAGTCCCACATATATCTTGCAATTGACAAATTCACTACAGACGTCTCGTTATCGGCGAGCAGTTGTGTACCACTGAAAGCTAGAATAATTACCCGCAAATATCAACACCTTTGCGCTGGATATATACTTTTATCGACAAATATCAAAATATCAAAATATCACTTTCATGTAGTCAATTAGGGCAGCTTTAAATATGACGACTAAAGTTTGACGACATGAGTTGGTGTACAACAAATAGTTTCTCTTCTTTAAAATACCATAAATGTGATAATAAATTATAGTACTGTTTTAGGAAACACAAGTTAATTTATTTTCCCGTCTACAAATATAAGCATAAACTTCTTTTTAAGATCGAAGAGAAAAGAAAAGGATTTAATGCTCCTCACTTACTAAATGAGACAAGGTCTGAAGTGATTGGCAGATAGTTAGAAGTAAGATGAAAGAAAATTAAACTATGGTTGATTGATCGGACAATATATTAGTACCTAGAATTTCTTATGTATGAAAAAACAAAATTTAAAATCTAGGAATCATTATATTCAACAACGGGGGAGTAATTAACAATAAACGTAGCTGTTATGCTTGTTTTACATCATGAAAATAATCTGGTAGATACATCGATGTTGACTTGTTTGGTATCGAGTTCAGCGAACTGATGAACCATATGGTTTCATGACAAGAGCGGCGCTAAGAGCAGGTACAATAGCAGGCTATAAACCAGCTGTAAACATATTTTAAAGAGATAAAGAAGAGAGAGAAAATCAGCGGGCTACAGATTTGTAGCCAACTGCAGCACGAACTCCAAGACGTAATGTGTGTATGACAGGTAGGACAAGATATTAATAATATAGTAAGCAACTATTGTATGAATTAGCTACTTATATTGGCTATAGATGATTTGAAGCTGCTCTAAGCCTGAGCAGCTATGCCAGGCGAGCAGCCGTTGCGGGTCCCGCTTGGTGGTTGGACGGTTTCTCCATCTCTTTCCCTTGTCTCTTGTGTACACTCCTCCTAATTTGGTAGTTGCTGAATTCATGTCTTCTCTCTGCTGCACACAAATCATGCTCTTATGCAGGTGATGCTGGCCAGTTAGTTAGCTACCATAAGTTAAGATCCTTTGTATTACTAGTAAAAATTTCATGGAAAGTGGACAAATAATATTTTCCCACAAAATATGGTTGACATTTACATGTAAATTTTCAAGTTGCATCCAGGAAATTTCTCCTTAATTTTCCGACAAAATTATATATAGTTGTTTCAACCTCACTGAGAGAGAAGTATTTGCATATAAACTTTCATGGAGCATCCTAGAAATTTCTCCTAACCTTTTTTTTATACTGCTACATGTACGATCTAGTTGTATAACTCATATATAACTCATATACAATCATAGATCAATAAAGAAGAGCATGTTCATATGCACTGTAGCCATTTACTATCGTTGATCAAATTCAGTCGTACGTGATTCGGACAGTTGGGTCGTATGTATAGCAATTTTTTTTTATAGAATTGTATATTGTTGGTTCTACCTCACTGAAAGAGATAGGTTGACACCTTATAATACTGGAAACCCTGAAATATAAGTGGAAGGCACATTAATTATATTTCTAGGAACACTAAACATTTTAGCAAGCGACAAAGTTTGTTCTCTTGTCGAACAAAAACAAAGTTAAAGGGTTTTACATTCTTTTGATAGGTTGAATAAAAGAGGAATTAAACGGCTAGGATCGGACTAACAAGTTGAGTGCATTCCTTTGGCTAAGCAAAAGGCACAAGTTGAAGCTTATTGCTAACGCACATATATAACCGTCTCCACTATCAATCATGTGAAAGGTTCTTTTTCTACTCATGTATTCTCTTTCCCACTTTCTAGCTACCCTTTTCAGCATAGAAGAAAGTCGTTTAGGTAGGGAAAAAATAGCATGTTTATTGCCTTTGGATATACCCAAATAGTAGAAGTAAATTACACAACAAAAAGTAAAAATCATTATTTGTAGGAGGGAAGGAAAACTATAGGGGTAGGCGAAAAGGGACGAAATATATATAGGAGGAACGATTAAGAAAAGAAAAGGATGGTTTCCTTAATCTTTGTCCCAAAATATTCTAAGTTCTCAATCAATTATAACCATCTCTCATTTAATTTTTCTATCAATTTTCTCTTATTAACCAATCACGACTGTATTATTTTACTTCACATTTCCTTAATCTTTAGAAAAACATCAAACGTTCTTCTGCTTTAGGAGGGAGGATTAAATAGAGTAAATTATTTGTATAACCTTAATACGTACCGACTATAAATATGCTAATCTTATTTAAAAAACTAGAAAATAAAATATGTTTAAAACTTTTGGATAGAGGGAGTAAAATTAGTACACGTACTACCAGTTGGATTAAAAAAGACATGCTAACTCTCGGTGAATTGTTGGGCTGATAAGCAGGAGAGTTACTATACGTACGATCTAATGTTTACGATCGAACGTCCCTCTCCTACGGTTTATTAACGGCTGCAACTTTTGATACTACATAAAATAGATTGTTTTTCCACTTAAACGGTGGGGCGTTTAATCGTTACTGAAATGGTAGGCAAACTATTGTGAATAGAATTGATTGGAGCGAGAGAGAGAATTGAACATACTAGAGCGAATGGATAGATTTCTCATTAATCAACAATACATTTATACAATGTGAAGCGGTGTCAACCGTAGGGGACGCGATGTTTGGGAACATCGCATCGGTTGTCGAGAGGGACGCCAAAGGGAGATAGATGAGCGATCTCCTCTTATCTACTGCTTAGATTAGGAACCGTTGCTCCTATTTCCTTGGGTGGATGAGATCACCTATGGTTTCTTAACACAAGAGAGATGTTCATATGCAATATACTTAAAGTATTTTACTCCGAGTAGAATTAATCTAGACCGTTTATTTTAAAGGGCAGGTAAGTAATCTCCTAGTATCCTGACGAGAGTGGTGGCCGTGACGTTCTGCGTGACGCTGGCGGCGTGCCACGGCGCGACGGCCATGGCGGCGTTCCAAATCTGCGCCCAGGTCTGGCTCGCCACGTTGCTCCTCGCCGACGGCCTCGCCGTCGCCGGCCAGGTGAGCTAGCTACCTACCTAGCTAGCTAGCTTAGCCTACATTCCGATGATATATGCATGGCTGCTTAATTAACTTTGCTTAAATTGATCAATCAACCTCAGGCCTTGCTTGCCAGCGTGTTTGCAAAGAAGGGTCACTACAAGGTGGCAGTGACCACCGCCCGCGTGCTGCAGCTCGCCGTCGTCCTCGGCGTCGGGCTGACGGCCTTCCTCGCCGCCGGCATGTGGTTCGGCAGCGGCGTTTTCACCAGCGACGCCGCCGTCATCAGCACCATCCACAAAGGCGTTCCGGTACGATGGTCATCATAAGCAAGAACAGATTAATCTTCAGAGATTAGTAAACATTTTTCTCATGAACATATCTGACGATTGTCTCCAAATCGATCAGTTCGTCGCTGGCACGCAGACGATAAACATGTTGGCCTTCGTCTTTGACGGCGAATGGAGGGGAATGGCGTCGATTAGGATAGGATAGGGAGAGGGTGAACAGTTAGATAATGACAGATTACGATAATACCCCTACGCAAATTATTATCTCTGGATAAATATAGCCCTCCATATTTCTACTCCAATAAAATCTGATGGGAGTAGAACTAGATCTCAACCCTACGATTAAATACGATTAACGGCACGGATTCATTTCTACTCCAAGTAGAAAGCACCAGAGCGATACACTTAACTGAAACATAGTGTGTACAGTATTTTCCGACAAGCTCCTTCAGTTTCTTTTTTTTCCCCTTTTCTCGAAGATCGATTAATCGATCGATACCACGGAATATCCGATTGGCCATCGCCCGGATAACCATTGCCATTAATTCCCTTTTCTGCTTACCCATTCTAGCTTCAGATAACGGGTGACAAGTGGACCTTCATCCCTCTGCTCACAAGGTATCCATCCCTCTTTATACAGTAGATAGAACGTATAGTACCTCCTCGAGCAGTGTGCCAGCCCCGTATACATACTGTATTTTCCTTCTTTCCCGATATGCCCTCCAAGCTTCCGTGAGATTGCCCCTCGTGAGGCTGGATGATCGGAGGGCTATTCGATAATTTCACCGGCGGGCTACGTGGGCAGCAGCGCCGGATGCATGCCTGCAAGACAAGACGCGACGGGATCTTCTGATACGCCAGGACTCTGGTAGGTGGGGCCCAGTACGATGGCCTCGAGGACTTGGGGATGTGGGGCCCGCGAGGCCAACCTGCCACGCTTCTCGAGGCGTTAAAAGTAGTAGGCCGCCGTCACGTCACGCATTTGGCATGGGTCGGGTCGCCTCGCCGGCCGCAATGTTGGCCGTTGTGGGCTGCTGCTCCTCTGTCCATTCCTACCGGAACTGAGCAGTACAAACGTGTAGACATAGACATTCACCCACATCATACACTCAACTCTCAGGGCTCCTTTCATTCGTAGAAAAAGTGCAGAAAATTTGAAGGATTTCAATCTTATAGAAAAAATTTCTATGAAAAACTTTGAAACAAAGGATTGAATCCTATACTATCCTTTAAAATTCCTATGGAATGGCTAATCCTATAGAGATTTTGGAGAAAAGTTAGCAAGAGACCCAACCTCTTGGAAAAATTTATTTGAGTCTATCTCTCTTATCCGATTCCTGCGTTTTTCCTGCGGTCCAATCAAACGGTCATTCCTGTGTTTTTCCTGTATTTTCCAATCTCTGTTTTTCCTGTATTTTGTGAGAATCCTACGTTTTTTCTATTCCTCCGTTTTTCTATTCATGCGATTCAAAGGGGCCCTTAGGGTCTGTTTGGCATAGCTTCAGCTCCATCTCCACCCCTCCTGGAGTTGGAGCTCAGCCAAACAGTTTCAGCTCCATCAAAAATAGGAGCGAAGCTGAGTGAAGTTCTCTCACAAAATGAACTGGAGTTGTGGAGTTGGGTTTAGGCAGCTCCACAACTCCATTCCAGACCTAACTCCTGAAGCTAAATTTAGGAGTTAGAGATGTACCAAACATGCCCTTAATGTACTCACTCCGTCCCAAAATATAACAACTTTTAGCCATCATAATTTATCTCAAAATATAACAACTTCTCCACCTTCCCAACCAATCACAACTCTTCACCATTCACTTTTCCCACCTGCCTCCACTACTCATCCAATCACAACCCTCCATTGCTCACTTCTACCTACTTTCTTAATAACTGTGTCCAACCCAAAAAATTCTTATATTCTGGGACGGAGGGAGTATACCACTCATCACTCCGTCCCAAAATATAAACATGTGTGTGGTTTTGGAACTTGATGGGATAGGATGAAACCATCTTTGATTTTAGAGTTGGGATGATTCCACCTATATATTTGGGGTCTGTTCGGCTGCCCGGACTGCGATTGTGCCGTAATCGGCACGAACAATGCTGCACTCACTGTGCGCAGCTGTAGCCGCAGCCGTCGCAGTCGGCCTGCCGAACAGGCCCTTGGTTTATAGGATATGATGATCCCAATTTTTTGTTTGGTTGAAGGGATGAGGGAGAGATGGGATGGATGCCGTTTGCAACCACCGTCAACGACCGAGCGGCAAGTGAGATGGGCCGGCGGGCAGGCAAGCAAGCCAGCAGCGAGCAAGAGGAAGAGCAGCGAGGGCGGGCTTGCAAGATGGACGACGACGGGCGGAGATGTGTGACGACGGCCTAGCAAGTGGAGGCTCTGCCTCGACGACAGCCGAGTGAGCGGAGGAGCGTGATGATGGCCGCACGGCGCCGCCAACGACCATCGTCATCGTCGCCGCCACCACCAGAGCACTCACCCTCGCTCGCCATTGTCTTCGCTGCCACAACCATCCCGATCGTCGGATCTGCCGTCACCGAGCCCCCTGCCACTGCTCAAGCCCGCCGTCGTCGTCACCGCAAACGCACTAGAGGGTGGCGTTACTGAATCCGTCGCTTGCCGTGCAGGCTAGCAGGGTGAGCGAGCGCGAATGGTGCGAGTGAACGGGGTGAAGCGGCGCGGCTCACGCCGTGCGCTCGTTCAGTTGATTTTACCGGATCGGTTGATCCCAAACCTGAGAGGAATATTGCTCTGCAGGGACCAACCCAACCCACTCACCCCTAAGCCAAACACCTCTAAAAGTGGGTTCACCCCATCCCATCCCATCCTTGCGACCAAACACTACCTAAGTGATTTTTGGTGGATGTGACATATCCTAGTACAATGACTCCTTGTCCAGATTTATTGTACTAGAATATGTCACATCCATCCAAAATTCCTTATATTTTGATACGGAGGACGCGCAAAAAAAAAACTAGATGAAAATTTGATAACACCTACAACAATAAATCCGAAAAACCTCATATACAGATTAAATTGGTTGATTTTTTTTAAGAAGGGGGAGTACACATTAGCTTTATACTCCTAATTTGATTTTTTTTTTACGAAGGGAGAGTACACATTAGCTGTATACTCCTAAGTTAGTATCTTGGAGAAACTCGCAAATATCTTACAAAACTGATAAATTTATTGCAGACATACACCTCACTATCAATGGATATGTATCACATATCAATGAAAGAATAATAATCCATAAATACGCTGGGTGCACAAATACTCTCTGGAACAGAAATAATTTTTTTTTTATACATAAATCTGACAAAGGCAGGAGAACATACAATACATTATACGTAAGGTACTCATTTATTTGTGTCCTTCCTAAATAAACATATTAAAAATTATGTATACTATGTACTTCACAAATAACACAAGAGTAGCAGCATATCCATATGCATGTATCCTCAATTAGGCGAGAAAGAAAAGTATATTAATTTCCTAAAAGGCCATTGCATGCGCTTGTTGACTCTTAGCAAGCCGAACGTACAAGAACAAAATATCATATCGATCAGTACATAAGTTAGGGGAAAAGAGAGGAATTTTCCGCCAAAGGGGTTGACTTGCATTTGCAGCAACATCGATCAATCAGCTCGCTCTCAATATTAACTAATTAACCCCCGTACACATGTACAGTACTATCAACGCAAAAATTAAGTTAACACGACTGATTAAATTTTAACGTGACTCAGCTCCATCGTATCGTACAACAAGTTCATGTGCACAAAAGTCTTTAGTTCGCCGAACATGTACACACGACTCTATCTGCTCTCGCAGACGGGTGTTACTTATAAATCCGTGAACCTTAATTAATTATTTCTTCCATTTTTTAATATAAGAATTTCTATTATGATCCATATTCATATAAATAATAATGAATTTAGACAATATTATGAAACAGAGGGAGTAGCTCAGTAAAATGTAAAGTGAAAAAACACATATACATATGTTCATATAACATTGCAGGTAATTAATTAATACATGATCGAACATATTCTCTGTCCATAAGTTGTAGATATAAGATCGAAACTAGTCTTATTTGTTGGGATCAGCGACCCCTGCGAAACTCCAAATTAAATCTTCTAGCGAAACACTATTTTGATTCAAGATTCACCATACCATGCAATGGAGTTAATAACCCCCTTGATAATTTCGGCTGCTGGCTTCAACCCTGTCTTTGGGTGCACTTACCTTACCTAAACATACCAATGACACCATAAATTATAAAGAAATGTGTGCATATACTTTTAAATTTCAATAAGTACATATAGTGTAAACTCCCATGTTTTAGAGAAAAAAAGACCCATGTTAGGTATCATTTGTCGTGTTCCTGATCGATATAGGTTGGTTAGCCTTTCGCTCTTTCTGTCGATCTGTACCAATAAATCAAAGATGCTTAACTACTGTTGCGTTATGCCTACCTGCAGGGCGAAAGGCACCAGCAAATTTATTTTTTTAGAGAATTAATTAGTACCAGCAAATTAATTAATTATAAGCGCGGTGCTCTCTACTGTACTCCCTCCGTACTCGTAAATAAAGTCGTTTTACACAGCGACACGGTCTCCAAAACACAACTTTGACTTCTTGTTTCTATAAAAATATTTATTGAAAAGCGATATATGTATACTTTTATAAAAATATTTTTCAAGACAAATCTATTCATATAATTTTTACAATTTCAAATTCAACAACTTGAGAGTTATTCATTATTTATATTCGTAAGGTTTGAGTTAAACATTGTCCTAAACGACTTCCTTTACAGTACGGAGGGAGTACTTGGTAAATCGGTGCTCTACTGCTCTTCCTCAGAAATTAAATTAAGGGTGTAGCTATATTTATGGCGCCATATTTTTCATCAAAAAAAATAGCCGGCATGTATTTACATTGTAAGTCCCTAAATTACATATGTAATTTTAGTGTATTTACAATGTAAGTCTCAAAATTATATATGTAAGTACTAAAATTACATATGTAAATTCGAAAATTACATACTAATTACATATGTAAGTGGGGTGTAAATGAGGTGTAACTACTGTGTAAGTGGCTGAAAAAAATCGACTGTAGCATATGACGCCATATTTCTAGCAACTCCGTTAAATTAATTGAGGCATAATTTCGTAGCCTCAGATTAAATTAATTAGTGTTCCACAAACTTATGTATTTGAAGATTTTGAAATTTGAGGGGACTAGAGTTTTTCTCAGATTATTTTTTTAAATACACTGTACCATCGTTCCTAGCAAATAGTACGTACGAATATAATATTTATTGGTAAAATTGCTCTACGACACTTTAGATTTGTGATGTTTGCTCTAAGATATGCTAGTTTTGTGATTTTACCATAGAGCACTTTATGGTTCTGGGTCAAAAGCACAATCTCGATAGCCTAAACAACTAAACAAGGTATGCACAACAATATCGGTAATAATTAATATCCCTAATAAAGATATTTGACCATTATTTTCATATATCCTTCATCAGCAATGAAGAGACAAAACTTCACAAAGGATGATTTTACCCTTGGATCACCTTGTATAATTCACATTTAAATACATTTGAGATAATTCTATAAACTTCAAAATCAAAAGTTGTCACAAACTATGGAAATAAAAGATTTTTTTTTCTAAGAGTTGTTTGAATCCAGACAACATCATTTCAAATTTATTAGTTTTTTGAAAAAAATGAATGTATTTGAATTATGTAATTTGGGATTGTTCAGATTGTTATCACTTTCAACTTTATCAGATTTTGTGCATTACCAAAATTTAATAAGATAATAAACCAAACATTCTATTGTCATTGACACACTACTCATAAAAACACTACGAAATTTTGGTAAGGCTACAAATTAAACCCATATAACACTATCAAAATGTGCCAACTTAGCAATGCCAAATATTGGTAAGGTTGATTTTGGCACCAAACTAAACAAGCGCTTAGCCAAAATGTGTTCAAAATTTAAATTTTCGCCTCAAGAGTAAAACTATCATTTGCAAAGTTTTATCTCGATCTATATTAGAAGGGGATATATTAAGATAAGAATCGAAGTGTCTTTATAAAGAGCCATATAATTAGTGTGTCCTATGTCAAAACCAGAGTGTCCTAAGCAAATACTCTCTCCGTTTCACAATGTAAGACTTTCTAGCATTGCTCATATTCATTTAGATGATAATGAATCTAGGCATATATATGTGTTTAGATTCATTAACATCTATATGTATGTGGGCAATGCTAGAAAGTCTTACATTGTGAAACGGAGAGAGTATTTGCTTAGGACACTCTGGTTTTGACATAGGACACACTAATTATATGGCTCTTTATAAAGACACTTCGATTCTTATCTTAATATATCCCCTTCTAATATAGATCGAGATAAAACTTTGCAAATGATAGTTTTACTCTTGAGGCGAAAATTTAAATTTTGAACACATTTTGGCTAAGCGCTTGTTTAGTTTGGTGCCAAAATCAACCTTACCAATATTTGGCATTGCTAAGTTGGCACATTTTGATAGTGTTATATGGGTTTAATTTGTAGCCTTACCAAAATTTCGTAGTGTTTTTATGAGTAGTGTGTCAATGACAATAGAATGTTTGGTTTATTATCTTATTAAATTTTGGTAATGCACAAAATCTGATAAAGTTGAAAGTGATAACAATCTGAACAATCCCAAATTACATAATTCAAATACATTCATTTTTTTCAAAAAACTAATAAATTTGAAATGATGTTGTCTGGATTCAAACAACTCTTAGAAAAAAAAATCTTTTATTTCCATAGTTTGTGACAACTTTTGATTTTGAAGTTTATAGAATTATCTCAAATGTATTTAAATGTGAATTATACAAGGTGATCCAAGGGTAAAATCATCCTTTGTGAAGTTTTGTCTCTTCATTGCTGATGAAGGATATATGAAAATAATGGTCAAATATCTTTATTAGGGATATTAATTATTACCGATATTGTTGTGCATACCTTGTTTAGTTGTTTAGGCTATCGAGATTGTGCTTTTGACCCAGAACCATAAAGTGCTCTATGGTAAAATCACAAAACTAGCATATCTTAGAGCAAACATCACAAATCTAAAGTGTCGTAGAGCAATTTTACCAATAAATATTATATTCGTACGTACTATTTGCTAGGAACGATGGTACAGTGTATTTAAAAAAATAATCTGAGAAAAACTCTAGTCCCCTCAAATTTCAAAATCTTCAAATACATAAGTTTGTGGAACACTAATTAATTTAATCTGAGGCTACGAAATTATGCCTCAATTAATTTAACGGAGTTGCTAGAAATATGGCGTCATATGCTACAGTCGATTTTTTTAGCCACTTACACAGTAGTTACACCTTATTTACACCCCACTTACATATGTAATTAGTATGTAATTTTCGAATTTACATATGTAATTTTAGTACTTACATATATAATTTTGAGACTTACATTGTAAATACACTAAAATTACATATGTAATTTAGGGACTTACAATGTAAATACATGCCGGCTATTTTTTTTTGATGAAAAATATGGCGCCATAAATATAGCTACACCCTTAATTTAATTTCTGAGGAAGAGCAGTAGAGCACCGATTTACCAAGTACTCCCTCCGTACTGTAAAGGAAGTCGTTTAGGACAATGTTTAACTCAAACCTTACGAATATAAATAATGAATAACTCTCAAGTTGTTGAATTTGAAATTGTAAAAATTATATGAATATATTTGTCTTGAAAAATATTTTTATAAAAGTATACATATATCGCTTTTCAATAAATATTTTTATAGAAACAAGAAGTCAAAGTTGTGTTTTGGAGACCGTGTCGCTGTCCGAAACGACTTTCTTTACGAGTTGTCGGGAGGTTCGTATAAAAGTGAAAGAATGAGTTCAGGATTTCGCTTTCATAAGATGTTTCGGAATAGGACCCGAGTGTCCGTCACGCTCAACGCACTTTGGCATGGGTCGGAGTCGCCTCGCCGGCCGGCAAAATGGTAGTGGCCGTATGATTGGGGACTATGCTGCTCCTCTGTCCATTCCTACCACGGAACTGAGCAGTACTACAGACGTGTAGACTCACGATATTCCACCACGTGCATACCATCACACTCTTAGGGCTCACTGACTGATTCCGTAGAAAAGTGTACGAAAATTGGAAAGGATTTTTAATCTTGCGAAATAAATTTCTACGAATGTACTTTGAAACAAAGGATTGAACTCCTCATCTATCCTTTAAAATTCCTATTGGAATGTAATTCCTATAGAGATTTTGGAGAAATTAAGACAGAGATCAACTTCTTGAAAAAATTTCTTTGAGTCTATATCTCTTAAGTCCGACTGCATTTTTCCTGCGAGCGCGTCACAATAAGGCGGTCCATTCCTGGTGTTTTTCCTGTACTTTATCCGAAACTCCTCTGTATTTAGCACCTCATGTCGCTGATTTAGAAATCCTACGGTTTGTTCTTCCTCCGTTTTTCTCATTCATCGGGCGTAAGCCGTGTCGATTATCTAAGCTGGGGTCTTAGGGTCTGTTTTGGCTATCATGCTCCAGCTCACCCATCGCCACCCTCCCGAAGAGCTGGAGCTCAGCAAACAGTTTTCAGCTCCATCAAAAATAGGAGCGAAGCTGCGTGAAGCTCTCTCACGAAAAATGACACATGGATTGTGGAGTTGGGTTTAGGCGCTCCACAACTCCATTCCAGGACCTAACTCCTGAAAGCTAAATTTAAGGAGTTAGAGCTGTCAAACAAATGCCCTTAATGTACTCGGCATCCGTCCCAAAATATACACCAGACCTCATTTAGCCATCATAACAAATTTCATCATCACTGATAACAACTTCTTCTTCCACCTTCCCAACCAATCACAACCGCTTCACCAGTTCACTTTTCCCCACTAACTCTACTACTCATCCAATCACAACCCTCCATCGTCCACTTGTACGTTACTGTTTCTTTTGAATAACTGATAGTATCACATGCTCATAAAATGTCTTTATATTCTGGGACGAGGAGTATACCACTCATCAGGCTATTGGACAGAATGAACATCCCGTCCCAAAAATATAATAACATGTTGTGGTTTATGGGGAACTCTATGCTGGGATATGGATGAATCACGTATCTTTGATTCCACCTATATATTGCTTCGGAGGTCTGTTCGGCTGCCCGACGGCGATTGGTGCGCATCTCTGGCACGAACAATTGCGCACTCACTATGCGCAGTACTTGTAAGGACAGCTGCCGATGCGCAGGTCGGCAATAGCACGAAGATTGTTATAAGGATATGTACGGATCCCGAATATTTTTGTTCGTTGATAGGACGAGGGAGTGATCGCCGGATGGAACTGACCGTTTTGCAACATACCGGTTGTCAACTTGACCCAGGAATTGCGGTCAAGGTTGAGACTGGGAACCCGCGGGAAGAGCCAAAGCCAGCCAGCAGGCGAGCAAGAGCGGATACATGCAGCGCACTGTGAGCCGGCTTTGCTAGTTCATGGACACGACATAGGTTCCCGTATAGTATGTTGACGACGGCTTTATCGCCACAAGTGGAGGCTCTGTCCTTCGTGTACGACAACTCGAGGTGGCGGAGGGAAGTTTGATTGAATGTCTGTGCCTTGGGGCAACAGAATAGTCTCTTGTTTGAAATTTTGAGCAAGGCCGTTGTGCATTTTATACCCCGTGAACCAGTTATAACACAAGAAACATACGTTTAAGAACCGCGCCTAAGCCTTTTGAATCTCTTTTAGATCTATCAGAGCACTTTTACCTCGCTCGGCACTTGTTCTTTCTCAATGCCTGCCTTTCGGTATGCCTATAGCAGTCCATCTTGCCCGGATCGTCGATCTGCGTCACTTACCCGAGAGTAGCCCTCCTCATGACCTGGGCGAGCAGTCTATAATTATACGCCCCCTTGCTTGAATCATACGACTTACTTCAATTTTTTGACGGGGCCTGTCGGACGCCTATCGCGTCGGTCGGTCCACTATGCAGTGCTCACAACAGCATCATAGGGATAGGTGTTTAATTTGAATCCGTCGCTTGCCGTGCAGGGCGTATCTTGCGGGTGGAGCGAGCTCGCCTGAGATAACGTTGGCGAGTGTAAGAGACCGGGGTGAGGTGCTCGGATTGCTCGGTACGATGCCGACGACCGTGCGTGTGTAACAGTTTTGATGTGCCGGGTGGTTGGAGTCCCGGCTTAACCTGACAGACAATATAATCTGAAATCTGCAGGGACCCCAACCCATCACCCCTTCACCGACAACCGCTATTAAAAGCCAACACCTCTTATCATAGTTGCTTCTTCTACATCCCCGCGCGCTATTCTTCTATTTCTCTCTTGCCTGACAAACACTTACCCCTATTTTTAAGTGGATTTTTTGGGTGGTTGATTTCTGGTACATATCATAGTACATTTTTTTTCTATCACCTTATAGTTCCTATGTCAGAGTCTCATTGTACTAGAATATGTCCACTATTTCCTATTTTTCCAAAAATCCCTTATTTTTTTGTCACTAAAGGAGGAACCGCAAAAAAAAAATAAAAAAACAAACAATAGACGTGAATACTAATGATTTAACACTACATTTACAATGATTCTGCGTAGAAAACCTGCAATAGGGAAAAGTGTACTCTAAGATATTGGTGTAGATTTTATTGGGTACTGTTGTTTAAGAAGGGATATACACACAATTAGATATTATAAGGTGCTGCGAGTTTGATTTTTTTTTTACGAAGGGGAGACGTACATCATCTGGCTGTGAATATTACTTCGCTACTGATATTAGTATCTTGGGAGAAGCTCCGCAAGATCTTAGCGAAAAATCTTGATAAACTCTCTTATGAAGGATCATAACACTCCGCTCACATATCAAAAGTGGGATATTTGGCATACCTATCCAATGGAAAGAATAATATCAACGCAATTTATACATACCCGCAACTTGTGGCTTCAGCGAATATATCTTCATACTGGAACAGATATAGCTGTATGTTCTTTTAACTACTCGACTATCATGTCATTATCAGAGCCAGAGAAACATACACAATACATTACTAAGGTTACTAATTATTTTATTTGTGTCCTTCCTAATAAACACTCATTAAATAATCATGTATACTATAATCTGCACAATAGACGACAAGTAGAGTGAGAACAAGGCAGTACACATAATGTCGCCAAATTCCGGTAATCTTTCTCATAATCCGTAGGCGGAAAGCAAAGTCATCATTAAATCTTCTAAAGCCTTAGGCAATTTGGCTTGTGATTACGCTCTGTAGAGCCTGAATCGTATCAAGAACAAAATATAATTATCTGCCATCAGTAATAAGATAGGCAGGTACGGGGGGAAAGATAGGAAAGGCAGATTTCCGCCCAGGGTTGGTTGACTTATAGCATTTGCAGAACATCAAGGATTTCAACTCAGTCTCGCTCTCTAATCATTATAACTATAATTTAATTCCCCGTCACATGTACACGTACTATCAAAGCAAAAATTAAGTTAACACGACTGATTAATTTTACGTGGCACTTCAGCTCCATCGTACGGTACAGTAAGTCTTCATGTTTCATCATACAGTCTTTAGTTATCGCCTCGAACATGTTATCATCATCGTTCGATCATTGCTGCGCTCACGACGAGCGGGTGTTTTACTTATTGAAATCCGTGCAACCTTAATTTATATATGTAATTACCATTCTGTTGTTTTAAATTATAACTAGTATTTTCTAGTATATGTTGTATCCCCACTAGAATACACATTTATAATTACATGAAAATTTAGACTCAATAATTACTGAAACAAGGGAGTAGCTCCGTAAAATGTAAAGTGAAAAACACTATACTATTACTGTGCATACGAATAACATTGTGTGCATGGTAAATATTAGTTAAATCACCAATGATCGAACAATTCTTCTGTCCATTTAAGTTGTTAGTACTGATAGTAGATAAAAATATAGTTCTTTAGTTGTTGGATCAGCGACGACTATCGAACTTGCCAAATTAAATTCTTCTAAAACCACTGATTTTGTTCCAAAGTCACCATATCCATGCAATGGAGGTTAATAACCGTGATAATGTCGGACTGCTGGCCGTCAACCCGAGATCTTTGGGTGTCTCGTTACCCTTTTTACCTAAATTAACATACTCTACGACTATACCATAAATTGATCAGAACAAATGTGTGCATGATTCTTTTTAATCTTCTAATAATCTACATATAATAGAGATGGGTAATTACATCCCATGGTTTTAGAGAGAAAAAGACCCCAACGTTAGGTTACCATTTGTCGTTCGATTCGCCGATCGATTATAGGTTGGTAGCCTTTCGCTCTTCATATCGCTTCGTCGATCTGGTAGCTCACATAATCTATTAGGATGCGTTCAACACTCGTTGCGTTATGACCCTACCAGTGCTAGGGCAGAAGAGAGCACTCAACGTAAATATTATTTATTTTAGAGAATAATTATGTACGCCTAGCAAATTAAAGTTAGATTATATTCTCCAGTCCGCTGGTGCTCTCTCTTAATCTGTAACTCCATACTACTACCCTCCGCTATCGATTCGTTAATATAAAGGTCGTTGTTTATTCATTTTCGTTTTGGATCTACACGCCTGGTATCACAGACATAACTCACAAATGATTAATGACTCATCTTAGTTATTCTATATTGAAAATATTATGTGATAAAGCGATTATTATTTGTTTCTGTATATTTGTCTATAATCCTTTTATAAATAATGTCTTCTTTTTCTAGAGACAGAATTCTTTTCATCATATGAATTTTTACAATTTCAAATTCCAACAACTTGAGAGGTTCATGACTCATTTATAGTTATATTCGCAAGGTTATGAGCTTCAAACACATTGTCCTACACTGACTTTCCTATTACAGTTAGTGAGGGAGTACTGGTAAAAGTTTCGAATTCGCTCTACTGCTCTTACCTCAGAAATTAACATTAAGGGTGCTAGCTATATTTTAGTGCGCCATAATTTTTCCATCAAAAAAAAAATAGTCCAGGCATGTATTGTGTAGCCAATTTACATATGTAAACTGTGTCGTAAATTACATGAAGTCGTCAAGAATACTTTGTAAGTACTAATTCTACAGATGACAGATCTTCCAAAATTAAACATAAGCTCGAAGAGTTCTACTTTAGATTATATATTGTATGTATTACAATGCTAATTTAGGGGTGCTAAATGAGGCGTAACTACTGTGGTTAAGTGGTGGAAAAAAATCGGAATACTGCGTAGCGATATTGACCGACCCAGTAATATGTAATTTCTAAGTCAACTCCGTTAAGCTTAATTGAGGCATAATTTCGTTAGCCTCAGATAATTAATTAGTGTTCCACACAACTTTGTATTTGAAGATTTCTGAAATTTCTGAGAAGGGACTAGAGGTTTTTCTTCAGATTACTTTTTTTAAAATACACGTTGTACCCATCGTTCTCGCAAATAGTTACGTACGATACTGAATATTTATTGGTACAAAATTGTGCTCTACGCGACACTTTAGATTTTGATGATGTTGGCTCTAAGATATGCTGAGTTTTGTGATTTACCATAGAACACTGCTTATGGTTCTGGCGGTCAAAGCCAATTCGATAGCCTAGAACAAACTAACTCAAGTATGCCATAAGTCAGGATCGTATACTTCTAGGAGATGGGCACTAATACCAAGATATTTCGTCGACTCTAGTTACTTTTCGAGCTATCTAGTACCCTACATATTATCATCTACAGCATAATCAGAAAGAGACAGGAGCAAGACTTCACAAAGGTATTTACCCTTGGATCAGTCGACTTCCTATGTACTCAATAACTCTCAAATTTAATACATTTCGAGATATTCTATAAACATCAAAATCCAAAAAGTTGTCACAGAAACTATGAGATAAAAGATTTTTTTTCTAAGAGTGAGTTTGAATCCAAGCACAACAATCATTTAAATTTATTATGTTTTTTTGAAAAAAATGAATGTATATTTCTGAATTATTGAATGTTCGAGTTTTCTAGAGTAAACTTGTATATCATTTTGCAACTATATATCTCAAGATTTTGTAGCATTACCAAAATCTTTAATAAGATAATTGAAGCAAACTCAATACTATTTCATTGTCATTTATTAGATCACTACTACTTTCTCATAAAACACTAGAAATATTGGTAAGGCGCTAGTACAAATTAAAGCCCATATAACACTATCAAAATGTGATCCATACTTACTACTGATGCCAAATATTAGAGAGTAAGAGGTTGATTTTTGGCAACCAACGTAATATCATAGCAGCTTTCAAAGCCAAACATGTGTTCAAAATTTAAATTTTCGCCTCAAGAGTAAAATTATCATTTGCAAAGTTTTATCTCGATCTATATTAGAAGGGGATATATTTAGATAAGAATCGAAGTGTCTTTATAAAGAGCCAATATTATTAGTGTGTCTATGTCAAAACCAGAGTGTCCTAAGCAAATACTCTCTTCTCGTTTCACAATGTAAGACTTTCTAAGCTTGCCCACATACATATAGATGTTAATGAATCTAAACACATATATATGCCTAGATTCATTATCATCTAAATGAATATGAGCAATGCTAGAAAGTCTTACATTGTGAAACAGAGCAAAGTACCATAAATATAGAGTATCCTGAATAATTTTTCGTATTTATATTTTGAATGAGCTATATGAGTGTCATATTAATTGATTAATTCGAGAGGAAAACGCTAACAACTTCGGGCCACCTACGATCGAATGAACACTAGTATAGTCTCGTTAGAATGCATTGCAATTAGTCCATAATATACATGCCGCTTTGTGCCTAATATCCTCAGTAGACCTCTGTTATCTTAAACAACTGAATCCTAGAAGCCCAACCTTGATCTTTTCATTAATTTACTTGTGAGCTGGAGTAGTCAACATGTGCATGCAAAAAACAACAAACCTAACTGAACCAATGGCCACTTCTCGCATCAAATCAAATGTCCAATCTGTTCTTAGGCTAGCATATTGGTCCACTACAGAAGCCGATACTTGCACCTAATCACCATTATTTAGGACCAGCTTTGGATTGAGCTGCATACCACTCTCCAAAAGTGACAGGTACTAGCTAGTCCATATACTTGAGCGCCCACAGTTTTTGTTGCTGCACACATGCTTCTATACTGTTTATGTGGCTAAATTTGCATGCATGAAAGCATGATTGATTTTGCTGTATATTTAAAACCCAAACTTACCCAAATTAATGTGTAGAGTATGTGTTATTATGCTGCCAACAAGTGCAGTGATCACACCACTTTTTAGGTTGGATTACAGAGGAAATTATGCTTATACTCCTACGCACAGCAGATGCTGCCAAAGATACTTCTAATTCACATTGTCGAAGCGTTGAGTATATCTTAGATTTTCTTGTGGTGGAATCTATTCATCCGGATTAAGTTCCTATACAATGAGATGTCTATGATGACTTAATCATATGATAGAGTGTGTGCGCGTGTGTTGTAAGCGCTTATGTTACATAGCTTGCCGAAAATTAGCAGTTTTGGTACTATCAAATTTGGTATAGTAGATTTGCTATGAGCAATAATTAGTGTGGAAAAAAATGGCTTAATCCAAACACCAATAAGTCATTATTGGACTACCAAATGTTGGTAGGGCATAAATCGACACCAATCCAAATGTTATTTTCAGCTGCTGTGTGGCTTTTACTGAAATTTTTGTAAGAGTAAGTCCATCACCGGTCCTAAACTTGTACCGCTGTGTCATCCTAGTCCCTAAACTCGCAATCGACCGTTCAGGTCCTCAAACTTGTTCGACTGTGTCATCCCGGTCCCTAAACTTGCAGATCACTCGTTTAGGTCCTCCAACTTGTTCAGTTGTGTCACCCCGGTCCCTAAACTTGGATTTGAATATCATCTGGGTCAAATAAAACGGTCTAAAGACTTTATATTTAAAAATAATTCATAACTTTTTCATATGAATTCTAATGAAGACAAACTTTATATCAAACTTGTAGCCCTCGCGTGATCTACAACGTTGTAGTTGATTTTTTTATATTAAGTCATTTTTTTGTCCCAAAATGTAATTTTAAAATTTAAATTTACAAATCTTAAACATGCAATAATATTTGGGACCCTAAACAGTTTTAATTACAAAACTTTTCAACTACAAAGTTGTAGGTCGTGTCAAGGGCTACAATTTTGATATAAAGTTTATCTTCATTAGAGTTCACATGAAAAAGTTATGAATTATTTTTTATATAAAGTTTTTAGACCATCCTGTTTAGAGACCGGGGTGACACAACTGAACAAGTTGGAGGACTAAAC
>CM020189.1:1503732-1547266 GCA_009805545.1 Oryza longistaminata | reverse complement strand
CGCGTTGGGGCGGTGGCGAGATGGGCGCGTGAGGGGAGCGGCGGCAGTGGAATGCTCGAGGGGGAGAGGAACAGGAGGAAAATTTAGGGTTAAGGATGTGCACAAATCTCAAAGCATATCCAACTGCCCAAAATTTGAAAGATTGGAGGTGGAATTTTCTGTCAACAGATATATAGGCAGTCTCATTAAATTTTACTACGAGCGGGGCGCAACTTCCACTGCCTCACAGCCAACAGGATGGGGGATAAGAAACGAGCTTGTGCATACTACTACGTTCTTGTAGCTAGCTTTCTGATGAAACGAGCTTGTGCAGAATATGCAATGGCGGATGAGTCTCCTCTGACAGAAAGTCAGAAAGACTCTGTCACTGACATGTGAAACCCACATAGGTTAGGCCCATACATTAGTGACTCACGTCCCTCTGACATAACTTTATGTCAGAGAAGCGCGATCGAGCAATGGCATAAGAGTAGCAGCTGGAACAGTCGATGGATGACGATGATTCGACGAGGGAGCAAAGTGCCACGGGTTTGCCACGGTACGTATATCCACCAATAGGCAATAACTACCTAATACTCGCTCTGGTCACAAATATTTGATCTTCAGAACAAGATTTGATGAATGTGTAAAAAGAAGTTTGATCTAAAAAATGTGTGATATCAAATATCTAAATGGCAACTGGTGCAGTATATCACACAAAATGGACAGTATTTTAACGTTGCCACACATAGTCCAGCTTCCGATTTCGAGTTTCCAACAGGAAACAAAAATACTATACAAGTACAACCATTTGGAAGAAATACTACCAGCCATTGCTATAAAAACTCTACATCAATAATGCATCAAGACAAAGCTGCACAATCTCTTCGGGGACATCCGATATAAAAAGAAGCCAAAGCTGTACATAAAGTTTTGAGAACTAAAGCACACAAAGCTACGAAAGAACAGGTGAACTCTCGTCAAGGCCAGACACTCCATAAAGGCTGAGTAAGCAGTCTACGCGTGTGCATTCTGTAACTCCTGATAGAGCAAATTGATGAATTCGTCGTTCTGTTGAGCATAAGAGATAGAAGAGAAGAGTTAAAAGTATATAAAGAAATAGGTTATTCAACCATGTGTTTGTCAATGTGAAACATACCTGAACAAGCCTCAGGAGAGCATCTTTAACTTTATCCCTCGAAATAACAGGCTCATCATTGTGTACAGGGGTAAGTGATGCAGGTGGTGTTGGCGGCGGAAAGGGTTGAAGAAGGGGTGTACCATGTCCATATGCAGGACGGTGAGCATCGGCAGAAGTTGGATGAAAAGGTGATGCTGCGGGCATAAAGGATGAAGCTGGTGCCACCAATGATGCAGAAGAGGATGAGGGAGGTGCAAAAAAGGCTGGAGTTACAAGATTTGTTGAGTGGCTAGAATGAACGTTAGTGTCAATGACGGGCAGTGGTGGAGCTGACGCAGCCCCTGAAGGAACACCCATTTGATGTGTAGGAGCAGCAGATGGGATGATCAATGGTACGTGTGAGGATGCAACAGACTCGATAGGCTGATGAGTTCTTCCAACCATTGGTGTAATTGATACATTCCCAACATTAACAGGGCCCTGCAGATTTGTTCAGAACAGAACTCAATATTGTGACAAGACTGACAGTACAAACATATATACATGTGTGACTGGTAAGAAGCAATATACTAGTACAAATGTAGCAATCAAGATGCAAATAAAGATTTACTAGGATCTGAGGCAAGCTATTGTATATTATTTGATGAACATGAAAAAAAATAAAAGGTAGAATGCAATATCAGGGAGTTTAAAGGAGAGAACATACACTGAAATAATCAGTCAATGATTCATCAGGGGCATTAGAAACTAGAACAGTGGACGACGGAGAAGGTTCAAGGGGGCCATCTATAGCAGCGGATGTAGGAACAGCTTCCAATTCCTCAAACTCACTGCAGTACACCAACAGAAATCAGTATAATTCCAATATATAGCTAAATATAAAGCTTAGAATGCAAGTGTAGTTCAACTCAAAAGATGGGAACCTTTTTGTGGAAGGTACTTTGGGCTTTGGAGGCACTTTGGCGTAAGCATTCAATATCCTGAACCCAAACAGATCAATTCAACCACAGTTTCAGTCAAAGTGTATGTACTTAGACATAATATAATTTAGAATCAGAAAAAGGATCACATTTGCACTACTAATTTACGATTTGGTGAATATACTAAACAACAAAAGTAAAAAACAAATGTCTTTTACACAAAAGAGTAACTAGCGAAATTAGTTCATGGCATAAATGGAGATAGCAAGGAGCACGATTCTTAGATGGTTCTCATCTGTCCCTGTCCATTTCTTGTTTGCCCAATCTAAATGACCCAGTCAGATTGAAACATGTCACGCAGGTGAGATATTAGAGAAAAGGCCTTACCTTCCAAAAACACCTGCAACAGCATCACAGTCTTGTTGGTTATAAAACCAAATACCGTTTACTTCTTGTGCAGCATTTCGGTATAACAAATACGGAGGCTGAAGTTCAAATTCAAAGTCACTCAATAGATCCTCCACGAGATTATCTGTTACGAGTTACGACAAGAAAAACAGATCTTAGATTATCTGTTTTTTTAGAAAATGGATAGAAATCCGGCCTCTATATCTGCAAGGGGATATACACAGCCCAGATCTTGGATTATCTGTTACAGGCTACAACAACAGAAACAGATCTTTTCATGAGGAATCCAGCATACAAATCAAATTCATTAAAAAGCATACAAATCAAATTAATTAATATTGAATGTTGCAGTTCATCGTCTAGTCTAGACTATGATGTATTGAGCTGATATCTGCGTAACTGTGTTAAATACTGTGGTTATAAAAAAAAACACCTTCTACAAAATCATAAAATGCTCTGCTACTCATAGATGTAGATATACCTTGATCATAGCTGATTTACGTATATATGCCATTTGGGTGCAGAATTTCAGATTATTCTTTCCAAAAGCCTATAGTAAATTAAAATCCTAAGAAGAACTAGCCTGCTAATATCTGGATATGTGTCAGAACTACAGATCAGAGATCACAGGTCATAGTGGTACTACAGATGAGCTCAATCAGTCCAATATCCAAAGTTCTAAACAACAAGCGTGCTGCTACGAAATACGGGCAACAGGAAAAAAAAACTCATCAGCTACATACCGGTGTTACGCCTGTTCATGACGATGAACTGGAACCTCGGCTGCTTGTTCCTACACGCGATCCAACGCGTTCCAGAACGTGTTAGATCTCAATCAGCACACACGCAAAAACCCCGATCCAAACCCTAAACCACCATTCCCGAAGCCCAAAACACCCCCGCCTCACCTCTTCACCACGAACAGCGATCCCTCGACGTCCTTCCGGCTCTGCACACATAGACCCAAAAGGGAGACAAGGAAGAGAGAAAAAAAAAACACGGCATCAGATCGGATCATATGGGCGGGGACACCAGCGGAGGGAGGCGAGCAGATCGGCGCACGGCCTCACCCACCCACTGGTTGGCTGATGTTGAAGTCGTAGAGCGTGACGTGGGCGGCGGTGATGAGGATGTCCTCGACGGCGGGGTCGAGGCGCTGGAGCACGGTGAGGTTGAGCAGCCGCGTCCCCTCCGCGTCCATCGCCAGGTTCGGCGTCACCTTCCCCCCGCACCCGCCGCGTCGCCGGGCGCCGGGCGGCCGCATCGGCGTCGGATCGACGGCGCGACGCGGTGGATCTGAGCAAACAGAGGCCCGAGAAGGGAGCAGAGCAAAGCAGCTGCCTGCGCGGAGTGGGGAGGGGTGAGAGAGAGAGAGGAGGAAGAAGACGTTTCTGGAAACTATCCGGTGACACGTCGGACTGGGCTGTGGGCCCAGGGACACGTGTGGGCCCTGGAGTCAGGGCAGTTAATGTGGCCCACGGAGAGACGCGGTTAAATGGGCCTGGCCTGGTTGAGGCCAGTTAAGTACACGGCCCAGCTTTTCTCATCGTCTCCTTCCTCCTGCTCCGTCTTGGCCTTTACTGTCGTCGCCACCTTCTCGCTGACGACAGTCGGTTAATCTCTCCCCCTTGAGATTGAATGAAATTCAGAGAAAATTTATTTTACTTTTATGGTTGTAAAATTATTTTCCCCAATGCCCTTTAATCTCTCTCTTGGGATTTACAGAACAAGGTTCTCCGAGAAATTTGTCATGTTTGTAACCGGTGGCACAGTTTGATCGACGGCGACGTTTCGTGAATACTGGACAGTGAACGTGTTAGAATATGAGTGAATTGCCTACTTTCTAACAGTGAATAGCTCATATTTTCTCATCAGCTTAAGTTTTTTTAGGTTAACTGATTGATGCATACAGCTCAATAGCACTCCCTCCGTCTCGAAATATTTCGCCGTTGACTTTTTCAAACATGTTTGACCGTTCTCTTATTCAAAAAATTTAAGTAATTATTAATCTCTTTCTATCATTTGATTCATCGTTCATATACTACGTTACTCAAGTTTTTAATAAAATTTATAAGTTTTTAAATAAAATGAACGGTCAAACATGTTTAAAAAACATGTTTTAAAAACATGTTTAAAAAAATCAATGGCTTGAAATATTTAAAGACGGAAATATGTAAAGACGGAGGTCAAATATCTGGAGACGGAGGCGAGTACATCTTGTGTGTTGCCTCGTGTGCTAACACTGCCATATGCAATGCCGCGGCTCGATGGCCGTGTCTCACTGGCCACGGAGACGGAGACGGTCGGAAGTTGAAAACAGTATCAGTTTATATTAATTTTATATAAAACGCTCGTACAAATTAAAAATTTAAATTTTACTAAATTCATTTTTACTAGTTTTTATAAAAACGCCGATAGAAATTAGAAAACACTAAATTTTTGCTAATTTTACAAACAGCAACGATAGATAAAGATATATTTTATTATTATATTAATTTACGTGAACAGCATCGCTATGTCGGTAAAACTTCAATAGCGCGTTCTCCCTACATGGTGGCCCAGCTGAGCTGCACCTCGGATGATCTCAGCTCCGGCGGAGAGTGGCTGACAAAGCTGGAAGCCACAGTTGCTGTTGGCGTTGTTGCAGCCTTGCAGGTTAGGTTCTTGTCTCATTACAGCAGTGTTGTTTATACTGCTACCGCATGAATTTCCCAAATTTTGCAACGCATCCGCCAGGGATGAATTCAAATCCGCGAAGAACTCGGGAATGTTGCGTTTTAAACAACATTATGATCAAATGCTGATATCGACTAATTGGCGTTCTTAGACCTTCAAAATGGTTTACACAGACGACTAACAGATATAACAGAACGACAACTACAGATATAACATAACAACGACTACCATCACTTCAAGCATTGATCACTGCAGACACTAGATGACGATACAGAATCACACGATATTTATTAGCGAAGTTCAGCCAATTTTCCTTCCCAATCAGGGAAGTCCTAACCGCTACGAGTCGATGGTTTCACTGCCATCTTTTTTTATGTCTACACTGTATTATAGTCGTCCCTACATGTCTACACTATATTGTAGTCGGCATGATTGTTGATGCCCCCCTCTATTTAAGAAGAGGGGTCTACACTCCCTCTCCATTTAAAGAGAGAGCCAGCTATGACAGGATTTATTAACTCTCTTCACAATAATTATACATATTCCTAACACTCATTGTAATCACCATGATTATAGAGCCCCCTCTATTTCAGAAGAGATCTTATCCTATTTCAACTTCGGTCCCAACTCGTATATTAACACCTATTCTAACACAAACATCAAATAGATTAGGTATGTATTCTATTGCTGCTTGCCACATACATGCTTCATTACCCAGCACACATAGAATCTTTTATTTTCTTTTTTCCCACGAATAAATGAAACTGAACTGGCTAGAACACCCATGCGGAACAAGGATGGACCATTGGATCCCACATGAAGAATGATTAAACAAATATTTTAAGCGAGCTTTTTTGCATCATGCGCATCGACAACGAAAAGAATCTGGACATGCACAAGGTGCCAGATAGTGGAGCAGTGTACCACAAAACCACAGGAAGAAAATGGTTATATCCATTACAGATGTCAGTGTGGCCCATACACAGCATACACAAAGTGCCAGAGCATCCAATAAAAACATTTTCAGTTCCCAATTCGCCAGCAGTAGCTACAGCCGTAACAGCAATGGCCAAATTGATTTGACCAACTACTAGGACCAGTAGCAGCAGTAAAGTGCAGTCATGTGGCAAATGGAGGAACATGCTAGTATGATCTCTTTAATTTGGCCTTAACTCAGAATGGTACTTAGCTTAATTTGTAGTACAAGTAAAAGAGTAAAGGGATTAGGGGATTAAGTAACTGGAGGTTTGGATTTGGAACATGGTAGAGTCAGAGTAAGTAGATTCTCTTGGGCTCTCTTGCTCAGAATGGTAGGAGTAATAAATAATTTTGTAGTAAAGAGACGAAAAAAAGAAAGGATTATACTACTAGAGATTAATTAGAACAAGGAAAGCGGAAAGATGATGCTGTGCCTGTTCTTTGAGCTGCTTGTTTGTCTCCTTCAGTGAGAGGTACTCCTGCATCACTGTCTCCCTCTCCTGCACCCCCAAACACAACACCATTACTGTTAATTGCCAGCTTAAGTTACATAAAACTGTTGATCTTGTATTCTTGTCAGGTCTGGTTGCTTCCCTTCTTCATGCTCTCATTCTGTGTTGACAGATCTGCGACCTTTCTTGCCAGCTCATCTCTAATAGCCTGAAATTGATAGTCCAGGAGAAACACTTAAAATCATATTGACACCCAACAGCCGCAGCAATTTTGGAGTACGTTTGTGCAATTTCCAACTATTTATGAGCAGATCGGATCACTGCGGCGGAGTATGGTTTGCGTGCGGATTCCCGTTGCGAAGCACTCGCGCAGCCGCTTCGCCTCTTCTCCTGCAAATTTGTAGGAGAATTAATTAAAGCAGGATAGATTTGCAGCTAGGCGATTTCACCAGCTTCAGTTTCAGTTTCAGTTTCAGTTTGATAGCGAGCGATGTCACTGGCTTCAGTTTTCAGTTTCAGTTTCAGTTACCTCGGTGAGCATGTGGCGGGCTTGGTGCCGTAGGCGGTGCCGCGGCGGCGGCGGCGGCGTGGCGCGGGGCGGCCGGCGCGGAGCCGCTGCTGGAGCAGGAGGAGGACTGGAATGCTGCCGACGGTTTGTGCCGAGCTGAAGGCTCAGCCTCGTGGTCGCCATCTCCTCGTCCTCTCTCTGAGCGGCGGTCGGCTGACAGCTGCAGCTGCATGGCGGTTTGACGCGGCGCCGGCCATGTCCCAAGCCAGGGCCGCGCCGAGCTCCACCACGTCCACCGCGAACCCTCGCCGGCATTGCCGCTGCTCGCCGCCGCCGCCGCCGCTGTGGTCGTCCGACATGGGAGGAGTAGCAGCCGCGGGGAGGATCTTGGCATCTGGCTGCTCGCCGTGGGGGCAGGCGAGTGCGGCGGCGAGGGGGGGGGCGCGGCCTGATATATCGAGGGCGCGCCCGGTCGCCGGCCGCCACGTACCCGCGACACAGGACATCACCGGAGCAGGCACACGTAGGCAGTGGGGGAGGAGGAGGAGGACACGTGGAGCCACGCCTCGCGCCGCGCATCACGGACAAAGCATGCAAAAAACGTAGTACTACTAGCACTACGGGGCTACTGACGCGTGGGCCCCGCGGCGTCAGTGGGTGACGGTGTCCTCCCCCGGTCAAAGCGGCGACCGATGGCCCTCCTCGGCGGCCCCCACGTGGGTGTGGGGCCCACGCGTCAGTGGGTGGGATGGGGGGCGGAAGCGTCTGGAAGGATGGCCACCTGGCCCACCCCGTGGCCCGGGCTCGGTCGGTCGGTCGGTTGGCATGCGGTGCGCGGTTGCGTTCGGTCGGAGAGTTTGTTTTTGGGTCGGAACTTTTGTGCTGGTCCGTGAAGGCGTCTGCTTAGCGGACTTATCACGTCATCACATGAGTGTGGTCACGCAGCCAAAAAGGCAGGCTTGGATTTTGACCATATAAAAACCGGCCTGTACAATCGGCCGGCAAAATAATATAACGGGCAAACACATGCACATCAACACGTACCCCTTTTATCCCCAAAAAAAAAACACGTACCCCTTTTATAAATATATTTCCCAAGAAACTGTTAAATATGGGTTTGATACGCACGGTTAATTGTGAAAACCGTACCTACTGTAGAGGTGAAATTAGCTATTATCTAGTACTAGGTAGAAATGCGATGGTGAGTCTCGCAACTCTGATCCTTACAATAATACTCGCGATTAAAGGTCGAGCTAGATTCCGGATAGGTTGGGTGGTTGCACGGGCTCCGTCGCTGGCGTCTCCACTATAGATAGCTTATGATGTTCGAAAATATTTAGTCGATTACCAGAAAACGCTACTGCTCGCTTGGGCTTCGTGACATCCCTGACTCCACCACTGTCGCGGTTGGTTATTCTCATTACTAGGAGTGAGCCAATTATACTATGGTCGGTGTTCAACTAAGATGTTAGTAGCTATTGGATGAAGGAAGATTTGAGGGGATGGTGCCCCTTGCACGCTTGATGTACCTAGCTTGTTGTTTTGGAATTTGGTAGGAACGTCTCACGCGGTGCTAAGGAAATTGGGCACAATTTACCTAAAGAGAAAAATTGAGGATAAAGAGAAAAAATAGGCATCATCTTAGTTATGCAGTACACATGTTTTTAGTTATGCAATACAAGTGTTGGGTAGATTGTAACCATTAAAATAGAAGGCGACTTAGGTATGCTCATATAAATTGGCTCGACTTCAAAGCTACCATCCCAAGCAGTTATCATGACCTTTCTTTATGATGTGGTATATGTGATGATATCTATTTTGGAGTTTACATTTAAGGTGGCTATCATTGTACTTCAGCACGAAATAAGTGGTTCACCATAAGTCTTTCATCGTCTGTTGACTGCTTATTAGCTCATCAGTTACAACCAAAATTAACTTGGATTTTGAAGCATAATTTCATAGTTAATGCTGGCCCTTTTAGTCATTGCATAACTTTGTTTTTTAAACCTCTAGGAATATAGATAAAAATGTTTACCACATAAATTATTTTTGTTTATTACCTGTCTTTTGTAACGATTGTCACCAACATCCTAGATATTCCTTCTCTTCTATATTTTTTCCGATTTTCCTTTTCAAGTTTTTCTCATCCGATGATGCATTATATTTCTCCACTTTAGAATTTCATTTTTTTTAACCTTTCTTAAATTTTTGTATGCTTATGTTTTTCCTGTTCGAATTTTTTTATTTATATTTTCACTCTATCTTTCTTTTCTTTCCTGGTTTTTCATTATGACTTTCTAATAAAGCCTTCTGTTTGCAATTCATCATGCTATTGCTAATACATAAAGATTCGGATCAAATACGGGCACACAAAACAGAAAAGTTATTAGCATATAACTAATTGAGTTTTAATTATTACGAACATGAAAAATGATATATTTAATATTTTGAAGCAACTATCATATAAAATTTTTTCACACAAAATACATTGTTTAATAGTTTGAAAAATGTGCTAACAGAAAATGAGGTAAAATCTTCATCTTCGTGAGAAAAGAACTCATATTTCGTAATATCATCAAGAAAAATTAAAGACAAGCAGAATTGAGAGTTGGGAGGTGATAAATCAATCGAGTTGACCTGAACATAGAACAATACTATGGCAATTAGCAAGCACTGATCAAACTTACTACTACTAATTACTACTAATTCAGTTATTATGCAGTGTGCACAAATAATCAATTAATCAAACTTGTGGCGCCCATGGGCCAACAGCGGCAGGGCTGAAATCGATGTCGTCGTTGAAGCTGAAATCACCGGCGGCGGTAGTCATCGTCTCCTTCCTCCTGCTCCGTCTTGGCCTTTACTTTCGTCGCCACCTTCTCGCTGACGACAGTCGGTTGGGGCATATCCGGTGAAAACCATCAAATAAGTGAAAACCCGTAAAAACCGCATCTAAAAGTTTTGTAAATTCATGAAAAAATTACTAGAGATAGGTATAGGCATAAAATACATTCATACCAAATCTCATGTTCAAACTAAACTTCATTTGAGAGAAACAAAAAAAGACAAATTTCAGGTGAATAGTGTTACGCTACTATTCAGCTCAAATTTGTCTTTTTTGTTTCTCTCAAATGAGGTTGAGTTTGAACATGAGATTTGGTATGAATGTATTTCATGCATGTATCTATCTCTAGTAATTTTTTCATGAATTTACAAAACTTTTAGATGCGGTTTTCACGGGTTTTCACTTATTTGATGGTTTTCACTGGATATTCCCCCCAGTCGGTTAATCTCTCCCCCTTGAGATTGAATGAAATTCAGAGAAAATTTATTTTACTTTTATGGTAATGTAAAATTATTTTCCCTAATGCCCTTTAATCTGTAACCAACGACGACGTTATCGCTGGATACTGTATAAATGTTGGAATATAAAGTGAATTGTCCATATTTTGCCTCGTTTGCTAGCAACGTGCCAATGCCAATGCCACGGCGTCGATGGCCGTGCTCACTGGCCACGGAGACGAAGACGATCGGAAGTTGAAAACAGTGTCAGTTTTTATTAATTTTATATAAAAACGCTCGTAGAAATTAAAAGTTTAAATTTTACTAAATTCATTTTTACTATTTTTTATAAAAACGCCGATAGAAATTAGAAAACAACTAAATTATGCTAAATTTTACAAACAGCAACGATCGATTATTATTATTGTATTAATTTTACGTGAACAGCATCGCTATGTCGGTAAAATTTCAATAGCGCTTTTTCCCCTACATGGTGGCCCAGCATGAGCTGCACCTCGATGATCTCAGCTCCGGCGGAGAGTGGCTGACAAAGCTGGAAGGCACAGTTGCTGTTGGCGTTGTTGCAGCCTTGCAGGTTTGGTTCTTGTCTCATTACAGCAGTGTTTGTTTATACTGCTACCGCATGAATTTCCCAAATTTTGCAACGCATCCGCAGGGATGATTCAAATCCGCGAAGAACTCGGGAATGTTGCGTTTTAACCAACCATTATCATCAAAATGCTGATCTCGACTAATTGGCGTTCTTAGATTTGACGACTAACCTCCTCGATCCCTTCAAGCATTAGAGTGTCACTCCAGACACACTAGATCCCTTCAAGCATTAGAGTGTCACTACAGACACACTAGATGACGTAGAATCACATGATATTTATTAGCGAAGTTCAACTGAAACATAATCTTCCTAGCTCCGATTATGAACACTCCTTCCCAATCAAGATAAGTCCTAACCACTACGATCGATGACTTCACTGCCATCATTTTCCTTATGTCTACATTACATTATAGTCGCCTCTGCGTGTCTACACTAGTCAGCATGATTATGATGCCCCCTCTATTTAAGAAGAGGGGTCTACACTAGTCGCCATGATTATGGTGCCCCCTCTCCATTTAAGAGAGAGCAAGCCTATCACAGGATTCAACTCTCTAACTATATATTATACCTATTCCAACACTCATTGTAGTCGCTGTGATTGTGGTGCCTCTCTATTTCAGAGGGATATTATACCTATTCCAACTTCGATTCAACTCTCCAACTATATATTTTTATACCTATTCCAACACTCATTGTAGTCGCTGTGATTGTGGTGCCTCTCTCTATTTCAGAGGGATATTATACCTATTCCAACTTCAATCCCAACTCGTATATTCAACCCCTATTCTAACACAAACATTACATAAGAGTAGAGTAGGTATGTATTCTATTGCTGCTTGCCACATACATGCTTCATTACCCAGCACACGTAGAATCTTTTATTTTCTTTTTTCCCCACGAATAAATGAAACTGAACTGGCTAGAACACCCATGCGGAACAAGGATGGACCATTGGATCCCACATGAGAATGATTAAACAAATAATTTTAAGCGAGCTTTTTGCATCATCGCATCGACAACGAAAAGAATCTGGACATGCACAAGGTGCCAGATAGTGGAGCAGTGTACCACAAAACACAGGAAGAAAAAATGGTTATATCCATTACAGATGTCAGTGTGGCACATACACAGCACTACACAAGTGCCAGAGCATCCAATAAAAACATTTTCAGTTCCCAATTCGCCAGCAGCTAGCTACAGCCGTACAGCAATGGCCAAATTGATTTGACCACTACTAGGACCAGTAGCAGCAGCAGTAAAGTGCAGTCATGTGGCAAATGGAGGAACATGCTAGTAGATTCTCTTTAATTTGGCCTTAACTCAGAATGGTACTTAGCTTAATTTGTAGTACAAGTAAAAGAGTAAAGGGATTAGGGATTAAAGTAACTGGAGGTTTGGATTTGGAACATGGTAGAGTAGAGTAGAGTAGATTCTCTTGGGCTCTCTTTGGCCTCAGAATGGTAGGAGTAATAATAATTTTGTAGTAAAAGAGAACAAAAAAAGAAGAGGATTATACTACTAGAGATTAATTAGAACAAGGAAAGCGAAAGATGATGCTGTGCCTGTTCTTTGAGCTGCTTGTTTGTCTCCTTCAGTGAGAGGTACTCCTGCATCACTGTCTCCCTCTCCTGCACCCCCAAACACAACACCATTACTGTTAATTGCCAGCTTAAGTTACATAAAACTGTTGATCTTGTATTCTTGTCAGGTCTGGTTTGCTCACCTTCTTCATGCTCTCATTCTGTGTTGACAGATCTGCGACCTTTCTTGCCAGCTCATCTCTAATAGCCTGAAATTGATAGTCCAGGAGAAACACTTAAATCATATTGACACCCAACAGCCGCAGCAATTTGGAGTAGAGTTTGTGCAATTTCCAACTATTTATGAGCAGATCGGATCACCTGACGGCGGAGTATGGTTTGGCGTGCGGATTCCCGGTTGGCGAGCACTCGCCGCAGCCGCTTCGCCTCCTTCTCCTCCTGCAAATTTGTAGGAGAAATTAATTAAAGCAGGATAGATTTGCAGCTAGGCGATTTCACCAGCTTCAGTTTCAGTTTGATAGGCGAGCGATGTCACTGGCTTCAGTTTCAGTTTCAGTTTCAGTTACCTCGGTGAGCATGTGGCGGGGCTTTGGTGCGTGGCCGGTGGCCGGCGGCGGCGGCGGCGGGGTGGCGCGGGGCGGCCGGCGCTGGAGCCGCTGCTGGAGCAGGAGGAGGACTGGATGATGCTGCCGACGTTGTTGCCGAGCTGAAGGCTCAGCCTCGTGGTCGCCATCTCCTCGTCCTCCTCCTGAGCGGCGGTCGGCTGCAGCTGCAGCTGCATGGCCGTTTGACGGGGCGCCGGCCATGTCGGCCAGGCCAGGGCCGCGCCGAGCTCCACCACGTCCACCGCGAACCCTCGCCGGCATTGCCGCTGCTCGCCGCCGCCGCCGCCGCTGTGGTCGTCCGACATGGGAGGAGTAGCAGCCGCGGGGAGGATCTTGGCATCTGGCTGCTCGCCGTGGGGGCAGGCGAGTGCGGCGGCGAGGGGGGGGGCGCGGCCTGATATATCGAGGGCGCGCCCGGTCGCCGGCCGCCACGTACCCGCGACACAGGACATCACCGGAGCAGGCACACGTAGGCAGTGGGGGAGGAGGAGGAGGACACGTGGAGCCACGCCTCGCGCCGCGCATCACGGACAAAGCATGCAAAAAACGTAGTACTACTAGCACTACGGGGCTACTGACGCGTGGGCCCCGCGGCGTCAGTGGGTGACGGTGTCCTCCCCCGGTCAAAGCGGCGACCGATGGCCCTCCTCGGCGGCCCCCACGTGGGTGTGGGGCCCACGCGTCAGTGGGTGGGATGGGGGGCGGAAGCGTCTGGAAGGATGGCCACCTGGCCCACCCCGTGGCCCGGGCTCGGTCGGTCGGTCGGTTGGCATGCGGTGCGCGGTTGCGTTCGGTCGGAGAGTTTGTTTTTGGGTCGGAACTTTTGTGCTGGTCCGTGAAGGCGTCTGCTTAGCGGACTTATCACGTCATCACATGAGTGTGGTCACGCAGCCAAAAAGGCAGGCTTGGATTTTGACCATATAAAAACCGGCCTGTACAATCGGCCGGCAAAATAATATAACGGGCAAACACATGCACATCAACACGTACCCCTTTTATCCCCAAAAAAAAAACACGTACCCCTTTTATAAATATATTTCCCAAGAAACTGTTAAATATGGGTTTGATACGCACGGTTAATTGTGAAAACCGTACCTACTGTAGAGGTGAAATTAGCTATTATCTAGTACTAGGTAGAAATGCGATGGTGAGTCTCGCAACTCTGATCCTTACAATAATACTCGCGATTAAAGGTCGAGCTAGATTCCGGATAGGTTGGGTGGTTGCACGGGCTCCGTCGCTGGCGTCTCCACTATAGATAGCTTATGATGTTCGAAAATATTTAGTCGATTACCAGAAAACGCTACTGCTCGCTTGGGCTTCGTGACATCCCTGACTCCACCACTGTCGCGGTTGGTTATTCTCATTACTAGGAGTGAGCCAATTATACTATGGTCGGTGTTCAACTAAGATGTTAGTAGCTATTGGATGAAGGAAGATTTGAGGGGATGGTGCCCCTTGCACGCTTGATGTACCTAGCTTGTTGTTTTGGAATTTGGTAGGAACGTCTCACGCGGTGCTAAGGAAATTGGGTACAATTTACCTAAAGAGAAAAATTGAGGATAAAGAGAAAAAATAGGCATCATCTTAGTTATGCAGTACACATGTTTTTAGTTATGCAATACAAGTGTTGGGTAGATTGTAACCATTAAAATAGAAGGCGACTTAGGTATGCTCATATAAATTGGCTCGACTTCAAAGCTACCATCCCAAGCAGTTATCATGACCTTTCTTTATGATGTGGTATATGTGATGATATCTATTTTGGAGTTTACATTTAAGGTGGCTATCATTGTACTTCAGCACGAAATAAGTGGTTCACCATAAGTCTTTCATCGTCTGCTGACTGCTTATTAGCTCATCAGTTACAACCAAAATTAATTTGGATTTTGAAGCATAATTTCACAGTTAATGCATAATATAGATAATTTGTTTTTACCACGTAAATTTTAGTCATTGCATAATTTATTTTTTAAACCTCTAGGAATATAGATAAAAAATTTTACCACGTAAATTATTTTTGTTTATTACCTGTCTTTTTGTAACGATTGCCACCAACATCCTAGATTCCTTCTCTTCTATAGTTTTTCCTATTTTTTTCCTTTTCGAGTTTTTCTCATCCGATGATGCATTATATTTCTCCACTTTAGAACTTCATTTTTTTAACCTTGCTTAAATTTTTGTATGCTTATGTTTTTCCTGTTCGAACTTTTTTATTTATATTTGCACTCTATTTTTCTTTTCTTTCCAGTTTTTTCATTATGACTTTCTAACAAAGCCTTCTGTTTGCAATTCATCATGCTACTATTGCTAATACATAAAGATTCGGATTAAATACGGACACACCAAACATGAAAGTTATTAGCGTATAATTAATTAAGTTTTAATTATTACGAACTTGAAAAATTGGATATATTTAATATTTTGAAGCAACTTTCATATAAAAAGTTTTCATACAAAATGCGCTGTTTAATAGTTTGAAAAACGTGCTAACAGAAAACGAGGTAAAATCTTTATCTTCGTGAGAAAATAAGTCATAGTTCGTAATTTCATCAAGAAAAATTAAAGACAAGCAGAATTGAGAGTTGGGAGGTGATAAATCAATCGAGTTGACCTGAACATAGAACACTATGGCAAATTAGCAAGCACTGATCAAACTTACTACTACTAATTACTAGTAATTCAGTTATTATGCAGTGTGCACAAATAATCAATCAATCAAAGCTGTGGCGCCCATGGGCCAACAGCGGCAGGACTGAAATCGATGTCGTCGTTGAAGCTGAAATCACCGGCGGCGGTAGCGGAATTGGTGGCGGCGGCGGTAATCAGCGAGCTCCAGTCGATGGCGGCGTCTTCCGATGAGCCACCGGAGCTGTCGTGTGAGCACTCGTACCCGCCGGCGAGGGCGATGAGGTTGGCGTTCGTCGTCGCCGCCGCCGCCGACGACGACGATGGCAGCTGACGTTGTTGTTGCTGGAGCTGAGGTTGATGGTGGCTGATCACCGGCGGCGGCGCGTCGAGGGGGCGGCGGTCGAAGGATCGGAGCGTGCCGGTGCTGACGTACACCCGGCACACGCTCAGCTCGTTCCTCAGCCGCACGCACGCGGAGGACGACGGCGGCGGCGCCATTGGTGGCAGCTGCACGGCCACGGCGGCGGCGTTGTGGTCGTCGTCGTCGGCGGCGGCGGCGGCGACGGCCTTGTACTCGTTCATCTTCCACCTGGTCTTGGTGCCGGAGGGGGCGCGGCCCTGGTAGAAGACCATGGTGCGCTTGACGCCGATGACCCTGGCGCCGGCGGCGGCGGAGGAGGAGGAGAAGACGAAGGACGGCGAGCCGTGGCCTTCCAGTAGCCCGGACGGCGTGGTCCGCGCCGGCCTGCCGCCGTGGAGCCTCCGCTCCGCCTCGGGCAGAAGAAGAACCACTGCTCCCTGTCCCCGCGGTCGCCACCCCGGCCATGGCGGCGAGCTGGGAAGGGTGGTAGCCGTAGACGTCGACGACGGGGATGACGCGGGCGACGTCGTCGGCCCTCGTGCCGGCGAGGCGGGTGCGGAGGTAGAAGCCGATCAGCTCCTCCTCGTCGGGTAGAATCGGAACCCCGGCGTCGCCGCGGATCACTGACAATCCCGCGCCGCGCCGCCGCCGCTCATCACCATCTATATATTCTTGTATGCATGCACTTCATTCACCTCTCAATAGATTGCTAGCTAGGTAGATTGATGAGGACTTAACAATCACAAATTAATTACACTGATGTTGATCTTGGGATGTTGTATATATATTGTGTGGGGGCTCGAGTTCGCGTGAAATGAATGAATTGGTTTCGGAGAAGTTTACATATGCATGGACAATACGTACGGTCGTTGACGTGTGGACTTGCGCACAGAGAGAGAGGGAGGGTGGTTATAGTACTAGTACTCCCTCCGTTTCATTTTAATTGACGTTTTGACAATAATACGGTTTACAAAATATATCTTTGACCCTATTTTTTATTATAATATATATAATAAATAAATGAATGTTTACTTTTATTATAGTGCTTTGAAAGACAAATATATTATCTTGTTATAGTTCTTTAAACTAAATATTTTTAAAGTTATGATAGTCAAAGTTATAAAAAGCTTAATCTCAATCTTGTCTAAAACGTCAATTAATATGTAATAAGAGGAGTACTCTATTATCAGTAATGTCAAGACCAGCCTAACCTAATTAAGCTAGCTAGCTTATAGGCTTGTATACTCTTGGACTTGGAAGGTTGGGAACCAAAATAGAGCGGTAAATTAGCATAAGGTTAATTAAATATTAGCTAAAAAATTTTAAAATAGATTAATATGGGTTTTTAAAGCAACTTCTATATATATAAAAGTTTTGTGAAAAACATATCATTTAGTAGATTGGAAAACACGCGCGCTCAAAACGATGGAGCGAAAGTTCAAAAAAGATATAAAAACACAATCTTAGTGAAGTAGCTTAATTAGCTAGAGAGTTACGGACTTTGGTATGCTACCATGCTAACATATAGGCAATACCAAAATTTTAGTACTAACGATTTTTCTAGATGAGGGCCCCTGTGCATTGCAGGCCGTAATTGGTCGCTTCTGCAAAAATTGCTTGGGGGGGGGGGGGGGAGGGGTAGTTCAGGGGCCGCATGTGAAAACGCATTATGCATACGGCTCCTTAAGAAACACGCCTATGATAATAGGCGTATTATCGCATAAGGCCACTTAAGAAGCCCATGTGTAAAAATCAATTTTGTTGGGGCTCTTAAATAACCACATGCAAAAATAAACTATTTTCGCAAGTAGGCCTGCAACCAGTCCACCACGCCTTAAAATATCAAATTTCTCTCTCCACTACTCACGCCCCCCCCCCTCCCCCGCGGTTTCTACAGCGACGGCCCTCTCCCTCATGGATCTGTCATTGCCGGCCTTGTTTGTAGTAGGGTCTCGACGACGGTGGACGGTGGACGGCGGACTGCATCGACAATGACGACGATGGCTCTCTCCCTCACGGAGCTAGCGGAGGGGCCTTGGTAGTGGCGGCACCCGACGGCGATGGGCTCACAGGCTGCCAAGGCGGTGCCCGATCAAGGGTTTTGGATTTATTTTTTTTTAATTTTTAGAAAACCGTTGTAGTCAGGCGTCCTTACTTATTCGCATGCAAAAATCGGATCTTTACATGCACGCGGCCTTCTTAGGACGCCATATGTGAATATGCATTTTCGTATGCGGTTGTTGCGTCCGCATAGGAAAATGTCAATTTTCGCAAACACTTGGATCCAGGTGGGTGGTCACCTGCGAAAACAAGTTTTGGTCACATGTGAAGATCATTTCTATAGTAGTGTTATATGTGTTACTAGCATGTTTTGGTACAAATAAAAAACTAGCCAAAATACTATTAAAACGGCAACAATTTGGTAGGATCAAACCAAAATAGCCCTATATTAGCACGAAAGCTAGAATTAACACGATTGCAAAAGCTAGCACATTCGTGTCGTTGTACAAGTTAATTAATTTGATCGGTTTAATTTGTGCCGTCAATTTGTATGTACATGCGGGGCGCTATAGTAGGGGTGAAAACGGGCGGTTACGGTTGGATTATGATAATTTTATATCTTAACTCATATTTTCTTTTAAATTCGGAACAGGATACAGATAGTGCCAGATAAATATCACTTATCCCATATTATTTCATTCGAATCAGATTTGAGAACGGATATTAATTTATCTCTCTAATTCATAGATATTAAATATAATAAGGTAATTAAAGTACTAAAAGAGATACACCAAGAAAAAAATTACACAATATTACATGTGAGCACGTAAAATAGTGATTAGCCAATCTTTTATCATATTTTTAGGTGGATTTATAATAAGTTTTCGTACATATTTTGTAATACGGGACATACGGGTGGATACATGTCTTCCTATATCCTAACCCATTTTTTCCTAACGAATTCGGATAGTATTGGGTATCTCTTTTTTTTTCCTCTCCCATATATTACTCCCGCGAGCCTCGGGTCAAGCAGACGGTTAGGAAATACCCGTTCTATTTTCACCCCCTAAAGCATAGTACGTGTGTAAACCGTCTTTTGACTGTAGACATGCATGTAGTAAGATAATGATATCGATGAAGGTATCGTTGATGGCGATGCTCAAACTAATTAACCAATCAATTAATAAGCTGGCTAGATCGCAAAAAGAAGTTCTAAAAAAAAAGGATCGCAAAAAGACGATGACGAATTGATAAAGCAACAAACTACTCGCGTTGACTGAAGTAGTCAAGGAATTGATCGAAGTCCAGGTCAAGGTCTACTCCTATGAACTGAACTGAACTGACACGAGTATATGACAAGCCTATGGATCGGAGGAGTTAATTAATTACGTGTTGCTTTAATTCAGTGGACACACGCTATGGCTGTAATGACCGGGTATGTGTACACTTATCTAAATTAATCAAATAAGCTCAATATCACTCGCTTCGTTTCACTATTTAACTTTTCTTCTACTCAAACTTCTTTAAACTTAATCAAATCTAAGACAGAGTAACATTTTTTCATTACACAAAAATATACTACTAAAATATATTCAATATTAGATTTAGGAAAACTAATTTGATATATTATATAAATGTTGCTAAATTTTATTATAAATTTGAAAAAAAATCAAATATCTTGTAGTATGAAACGGAGAGAATAGTTAATAAGGAGTTAAAGGCATATGATTGGCATTCCCTGATGGTAACTGCGAGTGTTTTTCAGCTAGCATTATTGTAAGTTTGCAGTCCTTCAGCTGAGGTCACCTATATAAGCTACATGCTGTCACAAAGAATTGCTCGGCAGTTGCCATGACCATGCAATGGAAAAGATGATGAAGTTTTCACTCTTTTCAATTCATACACTGCACCAGAGCAATTGCTAATTTTATATATAATTAGCAGTAAGCACCAAGCACCGAGTACTGCCAAGAGAATTGAATGAGAGATTCTTTAAAGACCTGTTCAATGGAGAGCTAATCGTTTGGATTATTGCCGTGGATTGTTTGCATCACGTTTTTAGTGATACGATTTCTCTAAAAACTTTCTAGGTGAGACCAGCTGTTTCTGTACAGTGTACACTGTACTACTTCCTCCATGCTATACAGTGTATACTGTATTAGCTTAATTTTTACATTTCTCAAACATTATACTTTATCTTTTAGTGTCTTTCATAATATATTATCAACAATTACGAAATTAATATTATATGAAAATATTTTTAAATAGAGAAACGTGATTTCTAGCTACATATGCATAGCCTTAGATACGCATACTTTTAGTCCAGTCATTATTTAAAATTTTCAAATATCGATTTAGATAATTTGAAAGGATGACTTAAATTTTGAAATAGAGAAAACATTTATTAGGTTTGTAATATATGATATTTAACTCATTCCATATGAAAAATAGACCATCCCACGATGGATCCACTCTATATCGATAATAAGGACGCATTATATTTTAAACCAGAGAAAATATTTCTTATGTCTCTAATATATGATATTTAACCCATTCCCTATGAACAAGTAGACTATCCTACAGTAGATCCACTATATATCGCTTTAGTGGAAGGCAGAATGACTAGGTCAAGTCAACCCAACACGTCCTCTCATCCTTGAGGATATTGCTTTCCTTGGTTTGCAGATATAAAAGGACATACAGATTCATTTGAGCAGGTTTTCTAAACATATATAAAATACATGGTCGGTCTTTAAATTTAGACCGAGGTGTCACTTAGATCCATATAATATTGTAAATTGCTCATCTTGAACTCTAACATGTAATCTTGATTTAATATATTACATATATAACTGGGCTGGTTTTGTGCAATGACCAGGCTATCCACAGTGGTAAACATTTTACGTTTAGCCCTCTCCCTATAGTACACCGCTGATCCGACTGCCACCCCCACTCCCCGTCATGCCCCAAAGGCGAAGAGATGGTGGTCACGCGGTGGCGATTATCGATAGTTAGAGGACCCGGAGCAGAGACAGACGACGCGATAGGGAGAGGGTGATCCTGCAAGTTTAGTGAGTTGCCATGGTCACTATGACGACGAGTGATGGACCTCATGTGACTCGAAGGTAATGAGGAGCTTAACGAATATCCTTGGTGGTGATGACAAAAAGACGCTACACTACCCTCACCGAACTTTGCCTCCTCCCTCCCTTCTCGCATTTCGCACCACTCTATGCTCACCGCACTTCATGTTACTGCCGCTTTCTCTCCTTGTTTTGAAAGAGGAGAAGATCGATAGAGTATAGAGAGAAGTTGGGATGAGAACAAATCTTTTTCCTACTCTATCAATAGAATTTTGCACTGTCTAATGCAAATCGTAAAAAAGAAGACAAATCTAAAACAAAGGGGCTAATTGAAAAACATTTGTCACTCTAGATAACCGCACCAGCGTCTGAGATTTGTTAAAGGGGTTTTTAGATCTTGGGTAGATACATTAAACCAAATTTGATTTAGATAACCAATTTATCTTGATGTCGTTGTCCAAGTTTAAGGACTGACAATGTATTTCTCTTTTTGTTAAATCACTTATCACTACAATTAAGTGCAAGCAATTCAGTCCAAATCTAGAACAGTCTTTCCTGTCTACATATATAGCTACTGCTTGCGACTGGGTCTGTGTCAAGAACGCGTACAGCTTCAGGGCCTGTTTGGTTGCTGCCCTCGTGTTCGTGCCTGACCTGAGATGCTTGCCTGAGACATGCCTGCACCTTGTTTGGTTGGCGTCCTAGGTGTTCCTGCAGTGGCCTGACCTGACAGCTAGCTGTTTTGATTAGCCTAGCTCAGGCAACAAAATTCCAATGCCTGACTCAGGCAAGTGAGAAGCTAGCAAGATGAAGGTGATGTGAAAGCTATGGGCCCCACTATTAATTACATTTGTTTTTTTTTCTTCTTTTTTTTCTTTCTTCCCACATATTGATTATGTTTGTTGAGTTAATATTATCTGTTAATATTGTCTGTTAAGAGTAATTATTACAGTATGACGTTGCATTATTCTTCTCAGGCACATGGTTCAAACCAAACAACTCATCTCACAGGCTGCCTGGTCAGGCAAATGTCTTCAAACTTTCAGGCTAGCTTCAGGCATGAGTTTTCATCAGGCATGCGTGTCAGGTCACCAACCAAACAGGCCCTCAGTCCATAGCTGCGAGCTAGGTGGCAAATGGTGGCACTTTTTTTTTTAACAGACAGTAACATTGTCTAATTCGCTCTGCGATGATTCATGCAACGCGTCTCTGCTCCAAGCACACGTCGCCGTGATGCTATATATGCTCTGTCGCCTTCGTCTGAATACCATTTCAACGTATGGTTAGTTAATTTGGTGATCAGCACAATTGTTGAAGGATGCCAAACATACCGGTCCAATGAATCCAGCTTCTTTAATTACCTTTTTCTTCATCCGGTTTTTGGAATGTGGATGGGAATTTTGGAGACTGGAATTCTACATTCTGTTGAATTTGGGGATCTGACAGAAGAGAGCCTAGCAAGAAACTTTCCATTTAGTTGTGTACTTGTGCCTGTCGGCAGAGACCGAAGACGTAAACTATTTCTATTATCATTTTTTGAAAGAATAACTATTTCTATTATCTAAATAAAGCTTAGACACACTCGTGATTCGAGAAGCAGAGGTTGGCATATGGCTCTGTATTCTAGCTTCAGGGTCTAAGCAGCTTCTAACTGACCATTCAACCATGGTCCAAGTTTTGTTTGATTCATGAGTCCATACAAGTTCACTCCAATTCCATGATTCCATCTCCACTATGGCTAATGCACATATGGTTCAACAAAGGAGCTGGATCAGACTCCATGCTGATAGATGGTTAGGCCATTTTGGCAGATCACACTTTCTGATTAACATTAACAAGTTTGATCTGATCTCATTTCTAGACAGGAAGAAAAGCAGGGCACAACTGTAGCCATGTAAAACCGGTGTGCAATTTAGGCTACCGAATTAACCATAGTTAATGATGCTTTTTCTACGTGATTGATGCTGTTCTGGTCTACACCTACGATCCATGCAGGCTGCAGCCACAAAAAGGTACTCCTAGTGCTACTAGTACCTTGGAAATGGCTGTTGAAATTCAAAGTTTTCAGAAATTCAGGGTCAGGTCCAATTGTTTGTACACGTGTGGGTTGCTCAACGAAGAACTGACTTCAAAGTTTGAGACAGTCCACGCAGCGAATTCAGGACGTTTTCAGATCAGTAAACACATACAGCCATCAAGCACCACATAAGCACCGTGCATACAAATACTATTAGCAGTGGAATGTGTACTAGAATTCAACATATTTTCAGGCTTCCGAGGAGGAAAGGGTTTGTGAAGTGTGAATTCAAACGTTGAAAATCTAATCAAGCCATCTGGGATTCTCTCTTCTTTTTTCAAGGCACTCGTAACAGTAGCCAAGCCAAATTTCAGTAAATTCCCAGGATTAAAGCAAAAGATGACTGGTTTCCAGAAGACCTAGCAATTGCCAAGAAAACCTCATACTTTGGACCTCAGCTCCATTCAAACAACAATTTTATAGGATCTATGGATGGCATTCAAACATGAAATGCATCAGCTCTGGTGTAAATTCACTTGCTCTTGTACTGCATGCATTATTGCCTTGTGAGCATTGGATGCTTGGCATCTCAGGAGTACTAGGGTTTATTGTTACATCTCCTAGTGAAGTAGTTGAGGAGGAATCACCACAGCATATTCATTGGCAAACTGCAACAAAACTATTTTCCTTGCAGGGGTGCGGCATCATCATAAAGTTGTGAACTGGATCATAACAGAACATACTATTATAGCCTGGAGACTGGACCACAGCAAAAAGCCATGCCACCAGGCACCAGCAATGTCACAAAGAAACAGAACAGTTGTATGACAAACACATAGATCACATGACCACAGAAAGTATATCTTATCTGGCCAACAAGAGCACAGTGATCTCAGATAGGTGCTCAGAATATTTTCTTTCAGGATGCTTTCACTCCAGACTATATTTAGATCCATGATGCATAACACACAGACTACCATTATCATTGTCTGATCATCATCACTGTGATTACATTAACAAGTAGTAGTTCTTCTGAACATCATGTGGCTATATATACATACATACATCATTGATGATAAACAAAACTTCGCTGAGAATGGGTTACCATGATTATAATTTGTACACACGTCGTATATTTGTCTCACCAGAACTACAATAGGACATCAGTATGGTTATGAAGCAACATATTGCATGCCCATTGCAGACTATATCACTTATTGCAATCGGATCAATACATGTTGAAGACAAAACAATGAAATAAAGTAAGCAGCTGGTCATCTAGAGATGGTCAATGAATACACCATTTGGCAGCATATGCTATTTATTTTCTACTGAAAACATGAGTTGGGTACAATCAAGTATGAGCTAGACATCACACATGCTCACTAAATAATTTATGGTCAGCAGGAGTACATAATGAAAGAAATGTGGCATGTTCAGAGCAGTTGAATCTCATAATGTACAGCCCTCAGGACAAATAAATTGACATCCCAATAATTTGAAGGAATCAAATAAAAGCAAGAAAGTGGACCTGATCCTGAAAGGGATATCAAACGATTTAATGTAATGATAGTGTTACTTTTAGCATCCAGACAACACAAAAAAGGTCAGTATCAATTCTATAAACAACTTAAGGATGGAACCTACATTGAAGTAAAATAAAGCTTCAAAATCCATATTAATGGTCAGTTGCCTTCTGAACAAAATTCTTCATGTAGTACGGAACTTGAGAGTGGATGTGTAAATCTGAAGTTGATTGTACTTCATTAAAAGACAAAAAAAAAAAACATACAAAAGAGAAATGCAGCATTGGGGCGCATCCATGACGACAGTATATGTAGAACAGCCATTTGAACAAGAGAACTTCATTGCTCTTAATCTAACAGATCACTAGAGCACTAGACAAAATGTGCCAATTCACAAAAGATGGTCATGGTGTCAATTATCACAATCTCTCAGTAGCAATGGCTACTCGACTAGTCATGTTCTTGCAATCTCTTAGTAGTGATGAAACAACACAAATCAAGCATTCAAGATTCAATTATTTGATGATTGCACTACTGCCTCCATAAACATAAAACTATGCATAATGTGCCACATTAGTGACAGACTGGCAGCTCATCGTTAACATGTGTATTCCCACGGGCTATTTATATTACATTTGCATACCAAATACTTGTATAAAACTTTATTACAAATATATATCGACTGTTACTGAGTAATTTGCTTGATTTAATGGTTTATAAAGTCAAATTAGTAAGTACAATTTTTACTCAGCTTGGACTTTCAATTTTAGTTTGTTCATGATTTGATAATTCTGAAATTAAGAATTAATAAATATAAGTTTTATTCATCTTGGGAGTCCTAGTTTAGTATTTTTTTAACATATTAATTCAGAAATTTGAAATTAATAATACCCTTGTATATAATTTGGTCTCAGCTAGGTGGACAGCCATATTCATCAACTGTTTTCTTCAATTAACTTTGGAGTTTCTATATGGACCATATTTATTCACTCTTTCTTTGATTAGCTTTCTGAATTGTATGGCATCATATTTTGAAGTGACTGAACCAAACAACTTTATCCCACAAGTTAAGATGGAAAAGACATATTAGCTGTTTCTTGATGGGGATAATCCAAGGACCTTGTGTACTTGAGGTATCATTAGCAGATTAGCTACACCGCGGTGGAATGGTGCTGGTCCTTATACCTGAACAGAGGGGTGACAAGGCAATCAGATGCACAGAAAGAAATGAGAGTGGGTGCAATTCAAAATAGGCAAACAACTCCTTTATATCTGGTCCTGGACGAGCAGATGATTCCATGAAAATACTAGAACGCCGTGCAGTGGTTCCAGATCTACAGCAAAGCATAACTATTGAGATGTGTAGTGAATTTGAAGGACCACCAAAAAATGGTGTAAAGGACTTCCAAGGAATCAACATCTATGCTTTTAAGATGAATGTGTTTTTCTTGGTACCAACTACCTAGATAAACATTTCGTCCTAGTTCCTACATCAACTAGATATGTTTGACCTACGAGCAACTTGCCTCCAACCTATACATTGATACAATCATTTGCCAATAAAAATAACAAAAGCAAACACAAAGTTCATCTTAAACACCACTTTAGGTTTCTCTGTTGGCAATGTTCAGAATTAGTAACTTATCCTCAGTTTCAGCTAAAACGAGAACCAGAAACAATATGGCAGCTGGTGCCTGGCATCTCTTCTTAAAAACTTTTACCATTCTTATACACTCTTGGACAGAACCACAAAATATGAGATACATCACACAGATACTTCAAACACTTAAATCTGAATGGTTCCACCACACCGAACTGCAATGCAGCCAAAACTATATAGTAGATCGCAGTATTGAGCTAAAATTCTACACCATTAGCTAAAACATAACACTTAACATGGCACGTCTGAATGTCTGATTAACAACACAATGCCTATGAACAAAAATGGAGGCAACTAAATTTTCAGCATCCTACTTATAATTACCCCAAATTCAGCAGTTCCAAACAATTGCCATCTTCGGCGCTAAGAACTTCAATTTTGTGCCTTAGGAGCCTCCATTTTGGGTGATTGATTAGTAGCTAAACATAAGTATTTGAGCATGTGAGCTGAACTCACCAACAACTAAATTTTCCATCCATGGCACCAAGCTACCGATAACTAAATTTTCACCTACTCAAAAGCAAGCAAACATAAATCAAGCAAATACTGAATTGAACAGATGTAAGGACCAAAATTTCCATCTATAACTGATGGAATAACTTTGTTATTGCGCCGCGTTGTACACCTCGCAAACTCGCCTCAATTCTTTCCATCCCATTCTAACGAAGGGGAAGAAATCAAGATAGCCGGAAACACACAACTGAGGGGAACAAAATGAAAGAAAGAAAGGGTCAAAACTCTTTTTATCCCGAGAACGACGAGACGACTCGTCTCCGCCCTCTCAGTCGAGGAATCCGGTGCGGCGCAGGACGGCGTTGCGGACGCGGCGGAGGTCGCGGCCCTTGAGCGTCCTCCCGGCGCCCTCCAGCACCGAGCTGTGCGCCGCGGAGCGTCGCGCGACGACCTCGTGCGGCGGGAACGACACTATTCGGTGTTCGGCGTCCCGTCCTCGCCGCGACGGATGACTGCGCCGCCGCCCACCTCCCCCTCCTCCCGCCGCCGCCGCGGCCTCCGAGGGTATCCTCACGGGCGCCGACCTCGCCGCGCCGCCGTCGGGGTCAACGCGGCGGTCTCCGGGACAGGGCGGGAGGCGGACCGTACGGCGGCGGGGCCCGCGCGCTTCTTCTTCTTGCTCCCCTCGTCGTCGGGAGCGCGGCGAGGAGGCCGGGGGCAGAGGAGGCGGGCCAGAGGACGTCGCGCTCGAGGAGGTCGCCGTCCGCCACCGCGGCGACGGAGGAGGAGGCCGGTTTCCGGGGGCGGAAGAGCAGGAGGCGGTCCATGGTGGGTGGTGGGTGTGCTCGGGGATCACCAGGACGGCGGATCTCCGGCGATGTGGCGGCGCTCCGGCATCGGAGAGTGGAGGCTGAAGCAGTGAACGAGGCCGCGATTCCGGCGAGGTGAGGCGGGGGCGGTGGGGTGGTTTAGGAAGGAAGGGGAGGGGGTTGGTTTTACATTTTTGCAGTTAAACCCTTACACTTGTTGCTAAATTCGTTAGAGCAACCACAATGCAAAGAAAAAGCGGGTACTCACTCCGTCCCAAAATATAGCAACTTTTAGTTGGTTGGGATATATCCTAGTACTACAAATCTGAATATACATCATGTCCAGATTTATAGTACTAGGATATATCACATCCAACAAAAAATTACTATTTTGGGCGGAGGGAGTAATAAGCTTCTCCCTCTGTTCCATAAAAAAAATCACCAATACAGGATAGGACACATAGTTATTGAATATATTACTATATTTTAAGACGGAGGGAGTAATAGCTTCTCCCTCTGTTCCATAAAAAAAATCACCAATACAGGAAGGACACATAGTATTATGAATCTAGACAGATTATTATGATGTGTCACATACTCACATTTGATGCTAGATTTATTTTTTTATGGGACGGAGGGAGTATATACAATTGTGGTATGTGGTAGCAGTTATAATCTGATAGTATGCTAACTATTAACAATAGTTATTAAATATATTATTATTTACTCGTGTATGTATGATAATCTTCTCACATACTACTCTATCAGAAAAAATAAAATTCTAACTATAAACCTAGCAATCCGTATGTTCAGATTCGTAGGTAGGGTTGAGTTTTCTATATGATGGAGGGGTAGCATTCCATGTGGACCCCACTTTACTTATCACTTCAAGTATTAAACATTGTGAAACATGCTATTATTGTTTCACACCGGAATCCATCTTACTACTAATACCAAGTGCTAAATAAACACTGTGGTTGACATGTTCCCTTGTGTTCTAATGAGTATAAAATTCTCGGCACTTATTTGTTTGACATAGTATTAAGTTAATTAGTGTTTAATTCGTAAATTCGGAATTAAAAATTAAAAATTAAAAATAAATTAAAAATTAAAAATTAAAAATTAAAATTAAAAATTAAAAATTAAAATTAATTAAAAATTAAAAATTAAAATTAAAAATTAAAAATTAAAAATTAAAAATTGATGAGCAGATTTACACCGTATTAGAATAAACTTTACTGAATTCGCAAGTAAATAAATAAATATATATATTTTGGACTACATAGTTTGCCTGGACTACATAATTCATGCAAGTGACGGTGCCCGAATTTCAAACCTGAATCGACGGAGTGTTGTTAAAGAAAAAACCGTCTATGTCTAATGCATGATTAATTAAGTTTTAATTATTTTAAAATAAAAAATAAATTTATTTGAATTTTAAAGCAACTTATATTAGAAATTTTCATACGAAATTATCATTTACACTATCACTACTGGAGAATCGCCTTTGCTGGGTCGGTCTAAAACCACAATACTCTCTCGGTTCCTATTGTAACTGGGATTAAAAGTCATCTTTTGTCCCAGTTGAAAAACCCATGCACTTTTATGATCTTTACCAATCGGGACTAAATATGTCCCAGTTCAAAAATCGTCCCGCCCCTCTCTATCTTTGGTCCGATTGGTATCGCAGTGGCGGCCCGCGCGGAGAAGGGCGGCGGCGGCCCGCGCGCTGGTGGAGGGAGGCGGCGACCCTAGCGCACGGCGGGCGACGTCAGCCTCGCGGCGGCGGTGGCCCCGTCAGCGACGGCGCGGCGGTGGAGGTGGCGAGCGCCGGGAGGAGGTGGTGCGGACGGGAGGCGACCGGCGGCGGTGCACATGGAGGAGATGTGGCAGGCGGCGGGCAATCCGGAGGCGACGACTTTGCGATGATTCTAGGATAATTTTGTGATGTAAATTTGTAGGTGATTTTTAGATGTTTTTGTGATTTGTGGATGATTTTGTGGAGGAGAGATGTATGTATTTCTATCGGGTACCGATATGATCCAAATTTCAAAATTTCAACAAGTTCGGTCTGAAATAATTTAAATTTTTGAACAAAATTTGGTCAAATTTAAACGTCTTTTTGCCAAATTCATAAAAGTTTGAACACAATCCAAAAAAAACTGCTGAAATCATAACATAGATTCGAAATGTCAGTCCGAAATTTTGAACCGCTATTCACACCGTACTGCATCCTGTCTCAAACTCCCAAATATATGTGCGGACGTGACGTCCTACATACGTACGGGCAGGTAGCTAGTGCGTCATGGGCATTGGACTAAGCAAAGCCACGCCAACGGCGGCCCGCGCGCCCGCAGCAAGCCGGCAGCCGCTCTGGTCGACCTCCCGACGGATCTAGCCGGCGTGGTCCTCCTCCGTCTGCCCTCCACGCCGACCGCGTCCGCTTCGGCTCCGTCTGCCGCCAATGGCGCCACGCGGCGACGGCGGCGCCGCCCCGCTGCCCCCGGCGCTCCCGTGGCTCAACTTCCACGACGGCACCCTCCAGAGCTTCCCCGGCGGCGAGCGACGCCGCTTCAGCCGCCTCAACCGGCCCACGATCTGCGCCGGCTCCACCGCCGCCGGCTGGCTCCTCTTCAGGCGGCCGGGGCCCGGCCCTCGCCGCCGCCACTACCTCAAGAACCCTCTACAGGCGAGGTCGTGCGCCTCCCGGGCCACTGCCACTGCGACGACCCTGCCCGCCTCCGCCGCCACCCCCCCGCCGGGATCCCCACGCCTACTTCTACATCCGCAAGGCGATCGTACAGCCACGACAACGGACGACGTGGTGGCGTGCTGCCGGCCGGGGACCTCGCCGTCGTGGTCGGCGGGGAGAGGGAGAACTACCACGACATGGCCTTCCACGACGGCAGGTCTACACCGTCGCCGGGAGAGGCGACCTCTTCTCCGATGAAATCACCACCCACAGAAAGACCAAACAACCCATGGTTTCCGATCTCGCGACACAGATTATCCAGGTCGGCTTGTTCGAGAGCTTCTTCTTATGGCACCTAGCGCCGCTGAGATGCAAGAGATTACACTACCTCGTCGTGTCGCAGCATCAAACTATGGATGGTTCGATGGATCATCCCATATAAATATGCCATGATATGAAGATGGGATTCAGTGTGTTCGAGGCGGACATGGAGACGAGAGATGGACTGATGTTGATATCGAGAGCTTGGGTGATGAAGCGATCTTCGTCAGTTCAAGCTGCTCCATGGCAGTTCGTGCGTCGAGCTATGGAGGTTATGTGGAAGCAGGTAAAATATACTTCGCCGACTATGGTGCAGAGCGTCGGGGAATGGCCAGCAGATTCAACTGTGGCGTTTATGATCTGAGAAGCAAGATTTCACGCGTGGACCGCACATCAGTCACCGATCCAGTGCGACGTGGTTCTTTCCAAGGTGATCAACTAATTATCCTGGAGGAGATGATCATCTAGCTAGAATGAAGCAGTCATAATGACATCGCAGGCGATTTGTCAGTGCTTCCAGTATTACTCTGCTGCAGTAATTCCATCAGATGATCCTACTGTGTGTTGATTGATGGTGAGAATCATGGTCTACAATTTAGTTCGAAATTTCCAAAATTCTGATACCCATAGATATATACTATATATAAGAGTCGAGTTGATTAAAAAATTTTCCAAAATCATGGTTAATAGTTTTAGTTTAGCAGAATTCCAAAAGATAGAACCGTATTAAGACTCGAGTTGGATCGTAACACGTTATACAGACAGATCCTAACAATATCAGATTTTGCAACTGGATTCATCGAACATCGATTGTTCGAGACAATTTGTTTTTTCATCTTTACACTTTATTATTAGAGTTTGGCTACGGTCCGACAGTGGTCCCTCAAGGCACTGGTACCACCAGGTACCAAACGAAATCTAACCGTTGAATAAGCACGGGCACGATAGGAAAAAAAAGGAATCAAGTGACTCGTGACCTCCTACTATCCTGCGCGCGACGGCGGCGGCACCACCAGGACCCGACTGTGGCTGCAGTCCTGCAGGGAGCAGAAGCCCTCGATTTCGATTTCGTCCAGCCCCTGATCATGGTCTCCACGATGGCTTCTTATGATTTTGGATGAGAGGAAGATCCAAGTCAGGAATCACATCGTCACCAAGTCAGGAATCACATCGTAATAAGAGGCTTATAACTTAGCTGTTGCCTGATTCTCGGCTTTGTTGCTGATGGATTGAGATGAAGCTGGATTTGCATCTGTTGCTGATCGGTTTTGTTCCTAATGGGTTTAGATTGGATCGGGAGAAGGAGAAGGGAGGAGGGAGGAAGCAGGAATGGCGCCGTTGGGAGGGTATGGGGAGGGCAGTCAGGAGGTTCCCCTGAAGTCGCCGCCGTCGCCCAACAGCCGCCTCAGCTGTACTAGCGCCGGGAGAAGGGTGCACCGCTGCGTCTGTGGGCGCTGAGCACATCACTGTGGCTGTCTTTTCGTTGTCGTATTGAGGTCGTCGTCGTGGCCGCAGGTTGCAGCGAGGGTGGCGGAGGTGTCCCGATAGCTTAGATTTGGCCACGAGTAGCCGCGCCGCCGCCATGGAAGACGGATGCAGAGGAAGGCGCCTCAAGGGTGGCAGCTTGCCGACGATTGGGAGGAGCGTGCGGTGCGGAATCAACGAACAGACTATGCGAAATCCCAGTTTTAACCCTTCCACTTGTTCGACGAAGGGGAGGTACCATCGAGGGAATTATTGTGCCTGGCAGTACCAAGGACTGATAGCCATTGGATCTACCTCAATGGATGGCTGTGATTGTAGGTACCTAGAGGTACAAAAGTCCTGATGGACTGTAAAAAAACTCTTATTATTAGGGGCAAATTAATTTGCAATCAGTTTAGTTTGTGTTTGCCGCCCACAGTCGTGGCGCCATGGGTCTCTGTTTCGGCATCGACACACGTAGCAGTCCGCCGCCATCGCCGCCGCATCCTCGGCCGCAGCACCACCGCCAGGCTGGTCGGAGCTACCGACGAACGTCGCCGACGCCGTCCTTCCCGCCGCCGCCGCATCCTCGGCCACCGCACGCCACGCTGGTCGGGACCTCCCGACGACGTCGCCGGCCTGATCTTCTCCTCGCTGCCGTCCACCGCGACCGCCTCAGCTTCCGCGCCGTCTGCGGCAGTGGCGCCTCGGCTCGCGCCGGCAACACCCGCTGCCCGCGCCGCCTGCCGTGGCGCTCGCTCCTGCGTAGCCCCTGCGTCTACCAGAGCCTCCCCGACGGCGAGCTCCGCCCCGTCCCCGGCGCGAATTTCGAGCCGCGCGATCCCCTACTTTCTCCTACCACGATGATGGCTGGCTCTCGGAGTACCAATGCTTCGGCCGCCGAGACAGGATCAGGAATCCTTCTCCGCCGGCCATTGACATACCTCGCTCTGCTTGATCGGCGCATCGAGAGCCTCGAACTACTTCTTGGGCGACAACGACGGTACCCACAGCATTAACCCCGCCGAGTACACGTTGCCTAAGACATCGTGTGCTCGCGCGCCTCGTCGTCGCCGCCGTCGTCCACTCTACCTGCATCGCCGCTTTCCGGCGGGCATTGATCATTCTTGTTCAGTTATTTCCGGTGATGAAGTTATGTCGCGGCCGGTGGTGATGATGATGATGACGACGATGATTATCCGTGGATGAGGAGAAAATACGGACATAGCCTTGTATCGAGGCAAGCTCTACGCTCTCACAAGCAAGGAGGAGCTTCATGTCCAGGGATCATCAACGACGACGCATTGACACTGTCAGTGCAAATGCAGTGCTATCTCGTGCTGAGCATGCGATCAGGGCAGTGCATCACCATCCATTGACGCTTCTGGAACGGATACAAAATTTCAGCTCCGATGAGAGTCGCTACTTGTTATTTCATGCAGTGGCAAGCTGCTGATGATTAGGTGGACAACTAGATATTCGCCTGACGAGGTAGTTCTTCCATGGGGGGAACTACAATCAAATTCAAGGTGTTTGAGGCTGATTTGGAGGGTGGTCAGTGGTTGGAGGTGAACAGCTTGGATGGCCAGATCATCTTCCTCAGCAAAGCTTGCTCCAAGGCCATTCCAAGCTCGCCGGGTAATGGCGACCCGAGATTCGCAGGGAATTGCATCTTCTTTTTGGAGGAGGATATCACCTGGCGGTGGTATCACATACAAAAGGGAGAAAATGGAATTTAGCCAGGTTCAATAACAGGGTTTTCGCTTAGAATGCCATCCGAAACGTGTTTCGCTAAAATGCCAATATGAAGCGCGTGCTACCGCCACTTTGCCCTTTTGGCCATTTTGGTGCATTTTCGAAATCATTTTTCACTAGAATGCTTTCCCTTGACTAAAAACCCTGACGCGGGCCCACTGTCATACCCTTCTCTCACTCTCTTTTTTCCCTTCTTCCCCTCTTCTCTTCTCTCGAGGACGCCGTTGGAGGCGGCGTGGCCGGGAGGCGGCGCGTCCAACTTCGCCCGGCCCTCCCGGCGTTAGCACCAGCCCGTCGAATGCTGCGGCCGACCGGCGGCGTGGTGGCGGCGCGCCTGCGGCAGGGGAAGCACAGCGGCGGAGGCGGCCGCCGCGAGGCCGAGGCGGAGGCGCGGAGCGTGGGAGCATTGCTTGCTGCCGGTCGCCGTGGAGAACGGAGGCTCGCTGGCGGGGTCGGTGAGGCGACGAGGTCGCTGTCGAAGGAGAGTCGAGGCGGGTGCGGACCACTGTGTAGAGCAGTTGGGGGATGGCGCGCCACAGAGCGGGAACGAGGACGGGAGGTGGAGCATGGTCGTTGTGGAAGGCGAGGCGGCGGAGGTAGAGGAGCGGCCGGGCGAAGTTGGTCGCGTATGCCGAGGTCGTCGGTGAGGCAAGGGAAGACCGGGTGGAGGTCAGCAAGGACGCTGGCAGTCTGCGCGCAGGAGCTTCCTGCCGGGACGCGATGTGGAGACGGTCGACTGTCGACACTGATTGACCGACGACCTCTTGGACGAGGACGCCCGAAACCACGTCCGGCCGTCCCCTCGCCTCTGCTCTCACCATCGCGGTGCGGCGAGGACGGGTCCACGGCAAGAACCAAGGGTCGCCGGCAGGCTTTCTTGTGGTGCGCGGATAAATCCCGTACTTACATGAATGGTCCCTCCGCGCTGGGGCTTACGGCGCGCACGAACCGAAGCCTGGGGCGCCGCTCATCCAAATCGGGTCCGTAGGGTGCAGAGCCCAACAAAGGGACGGCGCCAACGCGGCCCGCGGTGGTGGCGTGGGTGCGCGCGATCGCGGCTTTGTACCGCAGGAGCAGCGGTCGGGAAAGCGTCGGGATGGCGAGGTTAAGTGCGGCACGAGGCTCGTGCGTCGTGCAGCGTCCCGGGATTGACAATTGCAGCCGCCCTCGGTACTAACGGGCAGCGGCGAGTGGGAACTCAAACACTGGCCGCAGAGGAGCTGCTCGCCGATTGTGAAAAGCGGAAGAGTGGAAGGGGCCGCAATTTGCGTCTCAATTATCACTTGAGAAGCGAAAAATGATTTTGGAAAATGCACCAAAAAGGGTCAAAATGGCAACAGTGGGTCGGTGAGCATGCGCTTCATATTGGCATTTTAAGCGAAGACAATTTTCGGGAATTGACATTCTAGCGAAACCCTATTTTGACGTGGCCTAAATGTCATTTTCTCTACAACAGGACCAGGATTACTAGCGGGTATGTATACGGAAACAGAAGGCATTCTCCATGTATGGAGTGTATGATCTTGAAGCACTAACGCCAGCGCCAAATGCAAAGTTTTGATTTACTCCTAGGAGGGAGAATAAAGCAATTCAAAGGATATGCTGGTCTTTTTCCAGGGGCATGCATAGGAATTTATACCTCAGCAATGCTATATATATTAGTAAAATAGGTGAAACCCCGCGCATTGCTGCGGGTATTTAGTATGATAGCAATAAAAAAATAATGTGTAAGATAGCTAGATAACATCAGATTAAAAATTAATGTGGTTTATGATAATTTAAATTTAAATAGTATGTAGAATGGTGATTCAAACGCAAAAAGTAAGATGGTATGACGTTATGGAAGAAGAAAAGTAGGGAGATAGTTTGGACCGTAGATTAATCATCTAAATGCTAAAAACAACAATTGATGTGTAATTAGAGGAAAAAAGGAGAAACATAATTTGGACCATAGAATATCATAAAACATAATAAAGATATGCATTGAAACATTATATGAATTATGTTGGATGATAATTTAACATGTTTGTATTTGAAAAGCTCTTAAATTATAAAAACTATAAAGATATAGCATGTTTGCATGATGTTTAAATGTGATGATTGTTAGTGGATGATGATGTGTCATTTTGTTAATTAGTGGATGATGATGATGTGGCATCTTGTTAGTGGATGATGATGTGACATCTTTGCATGTTAAGCTTAAGGAGTTAGTGGGGGGTAACTTTATAGTAAGATAGGATTAGCTGGCTTGGTTTGTGTTCCGTAAGACTCTGCTGGCGCTGTGAGAGGCTCTTTGATTGTTTACAAGATTGTGTACGGATTTGGTTGTCTTGAAGTGAAAGGAGCCAATATATATCTAAGCTTACTAGTTGTAGTGGTGATGCACATTTGTTTTTTTTAATGAAAATGTTTTAGACTCAAACATCTAATAATATTTTTTAAAGTAAATTACATAGGCCATCCTTAAAGTACATAGATTTCATCTGGGTCAATAAACTTAAAAAGATACAAGTTTATACTCCTAAATGCACCACTGACAATTAATATTCCAAAATCCGACATAGTACACCACACGGTCGCTGACGCGTCAGCACTGTCCATCCTACACTGGCTGACAAGTTGGGTCCATCCATAGTTTTTCTTATTCTCTTTTCCTTTTCCTTTCTCTCATTCAACTGTTGCTGCATGTCGAGCTCGCCATGGCCACCATCATGCTTTTGCACCAAGCAGCTATATATCGTTGAGCTCGGCCTTGTTGTGACACACTCGAGCTCTCTCCCCTAACCACCACCGTTGAGCTCACCTCGACTGCAGTCGTCAAGCTGCGGCCCAACCACTCTTGGTGGCTCAACAAAGCTCGAGGTCTGATGGTTTAGTGGGTGGCAGGAGAGAGGTCGAGTAGGGCTCCATCGTTTGGCTTTTTTCTTGATAAGCCAAAACGGTTTATTAGGGAATAAAAATAATTTTGTAGGTAAAAGTTTTATATATGTGTTCTTGGTGATTTAAAAGCCAATGCTGTAAAAGAAACTACGTTAAAAATATCTTAAAATCATTCTCAAAATTAAGTTTGAAAATTCAAATTTTGGCTTTTTCTTTAGCTGTTTAGGCCATCGTCCTTCGCCAAATCTAATCACTCTATCTTAGGTGACGTCTCTGCCTAATCTGGCCACTTTGTGCTGGTTCAAATTTTGCTACCTCCTCCTAGATTTTAACAGCAGGAGCTCCACAGTCGCGCTCACGCTGGTATCGTCCTTGGTTGGCGCTGTGGAGCTCACCTCTGGCCACGGTCCCTCTAGCTCTCACACTTGCTCGCTACCATGGAGCTTGTTCTTGGTCACGGCCCTCGATCAAGCTCTCTCCTTCGTCAGCCGGTGTGATGTTAATGGTGATTAATGCCACGTCAACACATCGATGTGGCGTAACACATCAGATTTTGGACTACGATGGTACATTTAGCAAGTTTAGGAGGACTAAATATGCTGAAATCCCTAAATTTAAAGACCATCCAAGCATTTTTACTTTTTTATATATTGCACATTGCTATCTAGTAGTAGGATAAAAGATTGGTATGGTCTTTATGTGTCAAGTCCGCCATTCCGTCTCTCAAACGACTAAATTGGGATAGCAAATTAACTTTTGTGTTAAAAAGATGAGCTTACATGTCAAATGGTTTGGACGTCTGAACCTAATTTAGCTTTGATTGGGGTACAACCCTCCCCAGAATTGTTGAGCAATGCCTTTCGCTGAAAAATTAAACTTACAAATTATGCATAGTACGTAGCGCTATACTGCTATATATATATGCACATATGACGTACATTATAACAAAACCATGAAATTCACCATTTAAACCAGGATGTAATTAAGGGTGTAATGTGGACTTATCCCTTAGAGAAAACAGAATACTCCTATTTATTTTCCATTCAACCCGAAACGTTATCTGCTAGTAGTTGACTACCCCCTCCGTTTTTTAATAGATGACGCCGTTGACTTTTTCTCACATGTTTGACCATCCGTCTTATTTAAAAAATTTACGTAATTATAATTTATTTTGTTATGAGCTGTTTTATCACTCATAGTACTTTAAGTGTGATTTATATCTTATACATTTGCATAAAATTTTTGAATAAGACGAATGGTTAAACATGTGAGAAAAAATCAACGGCGTCATCTATTAAAAAACGGAGGTAGTATTTATTACTCATGCATGCAACATCGTTCTTGCGATTTTCCAATTAAGTTACCTCGATCATCATCGATCAGCACCATCACGAAGTGCTACCATCTTTTGAGAAAACTTGTAGGATAGTAGTAATAATTTTGTAGGAGAGCAAACTTGTTTGCTGCACGTACGTCCAATCCGTATATGCAACACACTGCTGCAAAACCCACACAGATTCATCGACCGAGTTCGAAACAGATTTGTCTTTCATCTTTAATTAAGATCACCTTTTCTAGCTATCAAGAGAAAGCCCAAAGCTATGTTTCAATTTTTCATCTCCTTTCCCTTGTGTTAATTAGCCGCGCCTTCCTCTCGTGCCACCATGGGGCTCTGTTTCAGCGGAAGCAGCTTGGATGGCACCTACGCCGCCGTGAGATGCAAGAGATTGCACTACCTCGTCGTGTCGCAGCAATCCAAGCTATGGATGGTTCGATGGATCATCCCATATGGATATGCCCATGATATGAAGATGGGATTCAGTGTGTTCGAGGCGGACATGGAGACGAGAAAATGGACCGATGTTGATGCTGAGAGCTTGTGTGACGAAGCGATCTTCGTCAGTACAAGCTGCTCCATGGCAGTTCGTGCGTCGAGCTATGGAGGTTATGTGGAAGCAGGTAAAATATACTTCGCCGACTATGGTGCAGAGCGTCGTCGGGAATGGCCAGCAGATTCAACCTGTGGCGTTTATGATCTGAGAAGCAAGACAATTTCACCGGGTGGACCGCACATCAGTCACCGATCCAGTGCGACGTGGTTCTTTCCAAGGTGATCACAACTCATTAATCATGGAGGAGATCATCATCTAGCTAGAATAATGTCAAGGTCATAATTGAACTGCAGGCAATTTGTCAGTGCTTCCAGTATTACTTGCTGCATGCAGTTCCATCAGATGATCCTACTGTGTGTTCATTGATGAGTGAGAATCATGGTCTACAATTTAGGTTCGAAATTTCCAAAATTCTGATACCCATAGATAATAATACTATATATAAGAGTCGAGTTGATTTAAAATTTTTCCAAAATCATGGTTAATAGTTTTAGTTTAGCAGAATTCCAAAGATAGAACCGTATTAAGACTCGAGTTGGATCGTAACACGTTATACAGACAGATCCTAACAATATCAGATTTTGCAACTGGATTCATCGAACATTCGATTGTTCGAGACAGATTTGTTTTTTCATCTTTACACTTTATTATTAGGGGCAAATTTGCATCAGTTTAGTTGTGTTTGCCGCGCACATCGTGGCGCCATCGGGTCCTCGTTTCGCATCGACACACCGTAGCAGTCCGCCGCCACGCGCCGCATCCTCGGCCGCAGCCACACCGCCAGGCTGGTCCGGGACTACCCGACGAAACGTCGCCGACGCCGTCCCTTCCGCCGCCGCGCATCCTCGGCCTACCGCCACCGCCCACGCTGTCGGACCTCCCGAACGGCGAAACTCGCCGGGGCTTGATCCTTTCTCCTGTTCGGCTGCCGGGTCCCCAACGCACCGTCAGCTTTCGCCGCCGTCTGCGGCCAGTGGCGCGTCGGCGCTCTCCGGCAACACCCGCTGCCGCCGCCGCTGCCGTGGCTGCTCGTCCTGCGTAGCCCCTGCGTCTACCAGAGCCTCCCCGACGGCGAGCTCCGCCCCGTCCCCGGCGCGAATTCGAGCCGCGCGATCCCCTACTTCTCCTCCTACGATGATGGCTGGCTCCTGGAGTACCAATGCTTCGGCCGCCGAGACAGGATCAGGAATCCTCTCTCCCGCGCCGCCATTGACATACCTCGCTGCTTCGATCGGCGCATCGAGAGCCTCGACTACTTCTTGGGCGACAACGACGGCAGCCACAGCATTAACCCCGCTGAGTACACGTTGCCTAAGATCATCGTGTGTTCGCCGCGCCTCGTCGTCGCCGCCGTCGTCCACTCTACCTGCATCGCCGCTTTCCGGCCGGGCATTGATCATTCTTGGTCAGTTATTTCCGGTGATGAAGTTATGTCGACGACCGGTGGTGATGATGATGATGATGACGATGATTATCCGTGGATGAGGAGAAAATACGAGGACATAGCCTTGTATCGAGGCAAGCTCTACGCTCTCACAAGCAAGGAGGAGCTTCTTGTCCATGGGATCATCAACGACGACGACATTGACACTGTCAGTGCAAACGCAGTACTATCTCGTGCTGAGCATGCGATCAGGGCAGTGCATCACCATCCATTGACGCTTCTGGAACGGATACAAAATTTCAGCTCCGATGAGAGTCGCTACCTTGTTATTTCATGCAGTGGCAAGCTGCTGATGATTAGGTGCACAACCAAATATTCGCCTGACGGTAGTTCTTCCATGGGGGGAACTACAATCAAATTCAAGGTGCTTGAGGCTGATTTGGAGGGTGGTCAGTGGTTGGAGGTGAACAGCTTGGATGGCCAGATCATCTTCCTCAGCAAAGCTTGCTCCAAGGCCATTCCAAGCTCGCCGGGTAATGGCGACCCGAGATTCGCAGGGAATTGCATCTTCTTTTTGGGAGAGGATATCACCTGGCGGTGGTATCACATACAACAGGCCAGTATTACTAGCGGTATGTATAAGGAAAACGAAGGCATTCCCATGTATGGAGTGTATGACTTGAGCACTAGCGCGACTAGTTTGATTTACCTAGGAAGGGAAGAATATAAGCATTCAAAGGTATGCTGGTTTTTTCCAGGCATGTAAGGATTTATACTCACATGCTATATATATTAGTAAAAACTAGGTGAAACCCCACGCATTGCTGCGGGAATTTAGTATGATAATAATAAAAAAAATAACGTGTAAGATAGCTAGATAACATCAGATTAAGTAAATTAATGTGTTTTATGATAATATAAATTTAAATAGTATGTAGAATGATGATTCAAACGTAAAAAGTAAGGTGGTAAGACTTTATGAAAGAAGAAAAGTAGGGATATAGTTTGGACCGTAGATTAATCATCTAAATGCTAAAAACAATTGATGTGATATGACTTAATTAGAGGAAAGAAGAAGAAAGATAATTGGACCATAGAATATCATAAAACATAATAAAGATATGCATTGAAACATTATATGAATTATGTTGGATGATAATTTAACATGTTTGTATTTGAAAAGCTCTTAAATTATAAAAACTATAAAGATATAGCATGTTTGCATGATGTTTAAATGTGATGATTGTTAGTGGATGATGATGTGTCATTTTGTTAATTAGTGGATGATGATGATGTGGCATCTTGTTAGTGGATGATGATGTGACATCTTTGCATGTTAAGCTTAAGGAGTTAGTGGGGGGTAACTTTATAGTAAGATAGGATTAGCTGGCTTGGTTTGTGTTCCGTAAGACTCTGCTGGCGCTGTGAGAGGCTCTTTGATTGTTTACAAGATTGTGTACGGATTTGGTTGTCTTGAAGTGAAAGGAGCCAATATATATCTAAGCTTACTAGTTGTAGTGGTGATGCACATTTGTTTTTTTTAATGAAAATGTTTTAGACTCAAACATCTAATAATATTTTTTAAAGTAAATTACATAGGCCATCCTCAAAGTACATGGATTTCATCTGGGTCAATAAACTTAAAAAGATACAAGTTTATACTCCTAAATGCACCACTGACAATTAATATTCCAAAATCCGACATAGTACACCACACGGTCGCTGACGCGTCAGCACTGTCCATCCTACACTGGCTGACAAGTTGGGTCCATCCATAGTTTTTCTTATTCTCTTTTCCTTTTCCTTTCTCTCATTCAACTGTTGCTGCATGTCGAGCTCGCCATGGCCACCATCATGCTTTTGCACCAAGCAGCTATATATCGTTGAGCTCGGCCTTGTTGTGACACACTCGAGCTCTCTCCCCTAACCACCACCGTTGAGCTCACCTCGACTGCAGTCGTCAAGCTGCGGCCCAACCACTCTTGGTGGCTCAACAAAGCTCGAGGTCTGATGGTTTAGTGGGTGGCAGGAGAGAGGTCGAGTAGGGCTCCATCGTTTGGCTTTTTTCTTGATAAGCCAAAACGGTTTATTAGGGAATAAAAATAATTTTGTAGGTAAAAGTTTTATATATGTGTTCTTGGTGATTTAAAAGCCAATGCTGTAAAAGAAACTACGTTAAAAATATCTTAAAATCATTCTCAAAATTAAGTTTGAAAATTCAAATTTTGGCTTTTTCTTTAGCTGTTTAGGCCATCGTCCTTCGCCAAATCTAATCACTCTATCTTAGGTGACGTCTCTGCCTAATCTAGCCACTTTGTGCTGGTTCAAATTTTGCTACCTCCTCCTAGATTTTGCCAGCAGGAGCTCCACAGTGGCACTCGCGCTGGTATCGTCCTTGGTTGGCGCTGTGGAGCTCACCTCTGGCCACGGTCCCTCTAGCTCTCACACTTGCTCGCTACCATGGAGCTTGTTCTTGGTCACGGCCCTCGATCAAGCTCTCTCCTTCGTCAGCCGGTGTGATGTTAATGGTGATTAATGCCACGTCAACACATCGATGTGGCGTAACACATCAGATTTTGGACTACGATGGTACATTTAGCAAGTTTAGGAGGACTAAATATGCTGAAATCCCTAAATTTAAAGACCATCCAAGCATTTTTACTTTTTTATATATTGCACATTGCTATCTAGTAGTAGGATAAAAGATTGGTATGGTCTTTATGTGTCAAGTCCGCCATTCCGTCTCTCAAACGACTAAATTGGGATAGCAAATTAACTTTTGTGTTAAAAAGATGAGCTTACATGTCAAATGGTTTGGACGTCTGAACCTAATTTAGCTTTGATTGGGGTACAACCCTCCCCAGAATTGTTGAGCAATGCCTTTCGCTGAAAAATTAAACTTACAAATTATGCATAGTACGTAGCGCTATACTGCTATATATATATGCACATATGACGTACATTATAACAAAACCATGAAATTCACCATTTAAACCAGGATGTAATTAAGGGTGTAATGTGGACTTATCCCTTAGAGAAAACAGAATACTCCTATTTATTTTCCATTCAACACGAAACGTTATTTGCTAGTTGTTGACTCCCATTGCGGCCTTTCCGGGATTTGACTCATGCATGCAACATCGTTCTTGCGATTTTCCAATTAAGTTACCTCGATCATCATGGATCAGCACCATCACGAAGTGCTACCATCTTTTGAGAAAACTTGTAGGATAGTACTAATAATTTTGTAGGAGAGCAAACTTGTTTGTTGCACGTACGTCCGATCCGTATCTGCAACACACTGCTGCAAAACCCACACAGATTCATCGACCGAGTTCGAAACAGATTTGTCTTTCATCTTTAATTAAGATCACCTTTTCTAGCTATTAAGAGAAAGCCCAAAGCTAGCTAGGTTTCAGTTTTTCATCTCCTTTCCCTTGTGATAATTAGCAGCGTCTTCCTCTCGTGCCACCATGGGGCTCTGTTTCAGCGGAAGCAGCAG
>CM020189.1:1480489-1494582 GCA_009805545.1 Oryza longistaminata | reverse complement strand
AACCGATGCAGCTCAACCTGAAAGCAAGAACTCGTCGAAATAAAACAAAAGCAAAAGGTGGCGATGCGCCGGAATTGTATTGAATGTGTGTATATCGTTACATAGGGTTCGGGGTCTATTTATACCCGAGGATTACAAGATATGCCCGTACCGGCCACGACCATTATATCTAACAAACTCTAAAATATCACGAGTCTTTGCAGCAGACTCTTGCCCACACTTATCTATAAGGAATTTACATAAATAATCTAATTAATAGATACAATTGCCTTCTCAGGACTCTATCCATACATGGCAATCATCTTGAAGCACATCAACCTGAGCCCGATGTCGCGCACAAGTCGTATTATCAGAATCGGCTATACCAGCCTACTTAGCCTAGCTCAACCTTAGCCGATCCTAGCCGTAGCCGATCCAGACTCTAGCCGATCCTTGCTCTGTTCCAGAACTCGATCTCCGCCTCCAACTCTTCTCCGATTAAATCCCTTTTCCTGATACGAATACTTACCAAATTTGGTTGTTAACAATTTGATAATAATAAATATTTCAAGGGTTGACATACAAGTAACCAGGAATTAAAATACAAAAACAGTTGGGTGTGGCTACGGATAAAAACGGTCGGAAACGATCAAAAAAACAACCTCAACCATTTCCATAACCATATTTTTCTCGGAAACAAAATCGAAAATGGTAAAGTCGGAAACAAAAACGATATCGGAAATATCGGAAAACAAGAAATGGAACAATATGGACGGAAACATGTCGGTACAGATCGGAAACCAGTAACAAATATGAAAACATTAAACTATAAAAACATATATTTAACTTTACATAAGTATGTTATATGTATAAATAAATTCAAGCTTATAAAGTTATACTATATAAATTATAAGTTAACTCCATTTTAGCCATGCACTCAAGTTAGGGATTTGATGGAAGAGTCAATCAATCTCTAAATTATGGGTCAAGTATAGACATGCCCTAAAAATATCAACATATTTAGAAATACGATAATTACCATATTATAAGAAACTGTAATTTTCACAAGAATACGGTAAATACAGAAACAATTGGTATAACAACAAAACCATTTCCATTTTCGTTTCCATATTTTTCACCATTTTCATTTTCGTTTCGGTCGATACTATTTTCATATGGCTCGGCCGATAGAAAGTCAGAAAAGAACGTCAGTCGGCTAGAAATTACCATTATCGTTTTCACCCTTAGTATGGCCTCCATTGTGGAAGGTGTGGCCTATGTTTGGTTTCAGCCCATATAGCCCACATGAGACCACTACGATCATGTGGCCTCCAACCTCCATGGACCATGCTCTAAGTACTTGGCACATTTCCAAAAGCTTTGTTATGGTGTTGTCACCCGCCATCGTCCCAGTGCCCATTGACATATTTGATTAGTTAACAAATTAGCTATTTTAGCTATGCAGTAGTTTATCTATGCAATTATACTAGTAATTCCACCATGTAGGTTATACTCCCTTCGTGATCATCTCCTGTCGTCCAGGTTTGTAGCCGGCCAGAAGTTGATTCATTTTGTGGCAGGGGAGTAAAAACAACTTTGCCGTGTTGCTTTTGTGGGCAAAATAATTAAGTGTGATTAACCCTATTTTTATATGGCTTTGGACCATAAATTATTGCTGAATATTAGAGTTTATAGTCCAAATTAAAGTGGTTCAAACATTTATGTTTCCTCACTGAAACAATCCACTCGGGGCTCTAGCTGGAAAATAAATAAATTTCAAGATATTTAGCCCAAAAAATTCTTGCGATTAGAGCCCTACATAACACCAGGTCAGAATAGGGTTCACATCGTCTGCCGTTCAGGCTGACGGCAAACATTGTCGTTGCCTTCATCCATGCCACACATCCTTCTATCAACAGTTGCATGCAGCGGTCCCACCATTGTGATTAATTAGGGATTACTAATAAGAAGAATCACTTATTTCTCTTCCAAAAAAAAATCAGCAAATAGAATCTCGGCGGTAAAGTGCGCGAGAACAAAAGCAGAGCAGAGGGAAGCTCCTGTTTTTTGGCGCCAAGAATATGGATCGACTGACAGAACAGAAGCAGAGCATAGCACAGCAGAGCAAAATACTACAGCAAAACAAGCTTCTGTACAAAGAAGCTATCCAAATACTTGAACAATAGTACATGTCTTATAAAATATTTAAGTATTCATTTGACAAAAACAGCATTGCCGCACAACTACTATGTCCCAGATAGAGTATTTTTCATCCAAAACTAGCAGTGAAATGAAGCTACTGATGAAATCCTTCAGAATATAACTCATATCCATCTGAATCACCCTGCAAATTTATAAACTGATATAAGTTAAAAAATTGGAATTTATGAAATCTTAAAAAACAAAAGTCAGGGTTAGCATACCGCCAGTAGATGGGTATAGCTACCCAAAAATTCAAAATCCTGGTGAGATTCTTTTGTACTATTCTCCAATATGCATGTCCTCTTCTAATGGCTCAGGATGTGCTACTTCATTCCCATTCTTAGCCTGTCAGTGGACCATGGTTACCTAAATTGTGATTTACAACAGAATAACTAATGAACGTTTAATTTCATTTATTTTTTCTTTTTAGCATACATACATACCTTAGGCTTTTCTTTCTTTTTTTATGTAGCTTGTCAACCCAATTCTTCTTTCGCTTCGATGTGCTACACCGGGTCTCTTTTTTCTTTAGGCCAATAGCTTGGGAGACATTTTCAGGTATCTCAAACTCTGTGTCTAAATTCGACTGAATATTTATATTCACTTCTACCATTTGTTCCACTTGCTGTCCAAGGGTTTCAAGAGCATTATCAACAAACGCAAAGCACTCTTCAAAATCTGCAGCCTGAGACGCCAAACTGATAAATTTGTGTGAAAGAAACTTATATCGACGTGAAGCGTCTAGTCTAGGATTTTCTAGGACATGTCTTCCAGATATATCATGGACAACCCCATGACGCGCCTCTCGTGTCCATCTCTTGAGAACATAATGATCTGGTAATTGCTTAATATTCATCACATCAAGAATCTTCAATGCATGGCTGCAAAGTATTCCTACCCTCTCAAACTGTCGACAATCACATGACACCATACTCTCTTGATGATTTCCAACAACCATATACTCTTCTTCAACTGTACAATCATCATCTAGAGATCTTATCCCAACAATATATGCCCTGCCCTCATCCAATACTTTTGTATAAGCTGTCATCGATCTTTCATATTCTTTCTGAAAGGCCTAAAAAATCTGCGGGGTGTAGAGCTTACTTGTTTGCAATAGCATAGGAATTCTCATTAAGATGCGTGGCAATTTTTTCCTGGATTCATACTCTGATTTGATCTCTTTATCTCGCTTCCCTTGTACAACTCTGTCAAAGTGGTGGAAAAAGCGTACAATGTTTAATTCACAATTTAAATACTCCTTCAAATCACTGTTCAGTCCCTCGCTCAATTGAGTGCTTCGCATTCCTAATGTGTACGCATTCTTCATAAAGCATTCAGCCCACTTCTCTTTCAACTTATAAATACTATCCAACCATGTCTCTTTGCGAACTTTTGTCCTCATATCAGCAAAGACTTCCTCAAATTTTTCCACATCCTCATGTTCACACATGCAAGCACTAAAATCAGCAAGGACATTAGAGCCATCACTAGTCTTCTGACGATTTATATGTTTGTTTGCATTTTGCATTATGTGAAAAGTGCATAAGCCATGCCGAGTTTCTGTAAATACCTCTGTGATAGCCTTTCCCATAGCAACATCCTGATCGGTATAAATAGTTTGTGGATGCTTGTGATTGTGGCATGACAAAAAGGTGTCAAAAAGCCAACAGAATGAGTCACAAGTCTCATCATACATGAGAGCAGCACCAAAAACTACAGTTTCTCTAAAGTGGTTAAATCCAACAAATACACCAAATGGCCGGCTTTCTCTATTTGTCCCAAAGGTTGTATCGAAGGTAACAACATCACCAAAGTGAGCATAATCTATAATCATCTCTGCCCAAAAGATATTTGTTATTTGTTCCTCACTATCCAATTGCACAGCATAATGAAATGAAGGATTATCTATGGCCTTATTCTTAAAATAATTCAACAAGCTCCCAGCCTCACCATATTTCAACTCCTTTTGACGTTTAGTTCGCAAATAATTTTGCTGATCAAGACAAGTGTAGCCAAGATTAGATGACCCACCAACATGTCGGGCAGCCAACTCATGAGCGATTATGGGCTGAATACCAGTGTCATCTGCCATTTCAATTTCAAATGCTTGCACTTCAGTTATTTTGCGCTGAGATGGCATTAAGTGAGAAGTTTCTGGCGTTTGCAGTATGTGATTGTGCATGACTTCCAGATCAGATATCTCATACTTTTCGTTTACTTGATTGAGTGTAAGCCCCATGCGGACGTTGCATCCAATTCTCGTCTCAGCTCGAGGATGCTTAGTCAAATTATCTCTTTTATCCTTGCCTCGAAAACCTTGTTTGGAGCAAACAAATCTAGCTGATGTAGTTTTCTGTGTTACTTGATTTTTATTGTGATACTTCTTTCTAACATCAAAGCCCATCCGACCTCCATACGTGACCCAAAATTTCCATGCCTCCTCTGTATCACTGAATGCCATGCCAATCTGAGGAACCCAACTAGGTGCAGCTCTGAAAAAAAGATGTTTGTTGTATTCGTTTAACTGAATAATATCAACAGGAACTTTGATAAATCACGTTATAGAAGAAGTTAGTAAAATAGATCAAATTTGAACAACGCCACGGAGTAGTGTATAGGTGTAGATTAAAAACAAACGAAATTTTAGGCTTGATAAGATAAAAGTAGAAGACACTGTAGGAGAGATCAAACAAAGAGAAATTTGCCTGTATCGCTTACTCGTTCGATGCGACGGCAGAGTCATTTGGCTGCTTCATAGATGAAGGATTTCCTTGTTCATGCTTTTCCTACTTCCTGTAGCCTGTAGGATCGTTTGGCTGCTCCATCAATACAGGATTTTGTTGTTCTGGTTCTTCTGTTTCTGGATGAATAGACATTTGGTGTCGATCCATATTCTTGGCGCCAAAAAGCAGGAGCTTCCCTCTGCTCTGCTTTTGTTCTCGCGCGCTTTACCGCCGAGATTCTATTTGCTGATTTTTTTTTGAAGAGAAATAAGTGATTCTGCTAATTAGTAGTCCCTAACTAATCACAATGGTGGGACCACTACATGCAGCTGTTGATAGAAGGATGTGTGGCAGGGATGAAGGCAACGGCAATGTTTGCCGTCAGCCTGAACGGCAGACGATGTGAACCCATCAAGGTTGCGGTGGTTTTTTTCATACATGTAAGAATTTATGGAAAAGCTAGTTGGCAAGCGTGGGTTGGCGGCGCACATTTTTTCGGGAGAAGTTAGTATAAAACTATAGTTTTAGATAATGACAGTAATTAGATAAGATTTTCCTTTTTCCCGGTTGTTTTTTTAACTATACGTGAAAGTTTAAAATTTAAAACTTTCTATTGAAAAATTAAAATCAATACATAAAATTATAACTTTCAACTCAAAATTTGAAACTCTAAACTCAACTTGAAATTTGAACTTTCATATTAAATTTGAAAACTTTCGACTCAAGATTTAAACTTTAAAATTTGAAATTTGAACAGTCAAAATTTAAAACTTTGAACTCAATCTTTGAAATCTCTCAACTCAAATTTTAAAACTTTCAATTCAAAATTTGAAAACTTTCAACTCGAGATTTGAAATTTTCAACTCAGATTTGAAAAATTTCAATTCAGATTTTAAAACTTTCAACTCAAAATTTGAAAATTTACAACTCTAGATTTGAAACTTTCTTCAGATTGGAAAACTTTCAAGTTAAAATTTAAAAACTTTTAACTCAATATATTTTGAAAACATGTGTGTTAACTCTTAAAGAAATCAGAAAAAAAGCGAAAAAAAGGTAAAACGCGCTAGGGGAGGGGACGCGAAAAAAAAAGGGAAAAACAAAAAAGATGGCAGAAAAAAAAAGAAAACGCAAAAAAGATGGCAAAAGAAAAAGAAAACGCGTGCGCGTGCGCGCCAAATAGCAACCCCCAAATGCACCTCCCATGGTTTATTTCTTTGTTTCTAAGCCTAAGTTACCAGGAATGTGGAACTCTGCCGCGTTCCTCATCTGGTGTTATTAAAACCTCAAAAGAGTAAGCATTCCGTGTGTTCTCCGATTGTTTTTGACATAGTCTAGACGCTTGGAAGTTTCAATTCTCCGATTGGTTTGAAGTTCGAGGATTTGGTTGTTTTGAAGTGAGAAAGGAGCTAACAGTACGAGTGATGATATGATACAGTGTTTTACGTTCATTCTTTCAAATGCAAATGGTTTAGGAGCATCCAGATTTTATATAGAACACCTAGATAGCAGAGAAGTTCGAGCAACGAGCATTTGCATCACAGTACACCGTTCCATCTTGAAGGACCAAATTTGGACCACAGAGTAATCTGAATCGAATAGCACTGCTATTCAGGGTTTGAAATTTCGGCTCGAAAATTTGGTAATTTCGCCCCCCACCGGCATGCTCAAATCTCGCCCGAAATTTTCAGCTTTTTACAATTTTTTATAAATTTGGTCAAATTTTAATCAAATTCATTCAAAATCAGTCAAAATTTTAAATAATTTCGGCATTTCAAATAATTTCGGCCAGAAATTTCCGAAATTTCAATAACCCCGGCATAAAGTTCATTTTCGAAATTGTCAACCATGCTGCTGCTTCACAGGGAGAGAAGAGAAGCACTACTGCCAACTGCTAACTGAACAATAATGTTGGGCTGCTCCAATCGTGACCAGCAGCCTAGGATTGGAGAAAGGATCATGATGAATTGCAGCAATGGTATAGCACTAACATCCCAAGACTGCAGCAGATGAACACCTAGATGTCCCGTAAAAAAAAAAAAAAAAAAAAAAAAAAAAACACCTAGATGAACACCTACTTGCCTTCTTGGGCTAATAGACGTACTGCAGCAGATGAACACCTACTTGCCATCTTGGGCTAATGGGCTGTTTATCTTGCTGCAAGATGCAAACAACGAAAAAAGAAAAACGAAATCAGAAAAAGTTCCATTGCCGGGATTTGAACCCGGGTCGCCTGGGTGAAAGCCAGGTATCCTAACCGGACTAGACGACAATGGAGTTGTTGAATGCGAGATGTTCAGTGCTTAGATATATTATAAGTAATAGAAATCAACAATTATGCTGCTCAAGAGTGCACCAGCTGCTTTTATCTTTGCTAAGCTTCCATTGGCTAGATTTTTTAATGCAAAATTGAATCTTATTAAATTGTTGATAAGCACTACCCACATACAGCAATTCAAAATTCATGGCTCAATTTTCATATTTTTACTGGCTGTTTTCCTAAGAGAACCACCAGTAAAGATGAAATTGTATTGGCAGTTTTCTTAACCTAGCGCCTCTATAAATAATTTGAAATTGATTTTTTTGAATTTTTCAAATAGTCTCGGATGGCAAAATGGTCTGAATAAAAGTTGTAGTATTTTTAAAGATATACAAATTTGTAGTTGACTACCTTTTCATTTGAAATCATTTAAGCTCCAAAAATTACACTTGAATTTCTTACACACAGCGAAATAAGAAATTACACTTGAAAACTACAAAAATTACGAGTAAATACACACAGCGCCCAAACTTTTACGAGTAAATTTGTAGTTGACTACCTTTTCTTACAAAAATTACACTTGAAACCAAAGAGAAAATACACACAGCGCCCAAGCTTTTACGAGTAAGAAATGGAGCGAGCACATTTTTAGTTAACGGAACAAAGTTCCACAGCCTCTGACATCCGAGGATGATACAAAGCTGAAGGTCAAGATACAAGACAGGGCCATAATCAAAGTTTCTGTCCGATCCAATACGTCACCCTAAAAATTACCTGTATACAAGTATTAGATCTAGACTTAGCCTTGTTAAATACCATATCGTTTCTATTCAACCATAACGTCTAGCAGAGTGCAAAGGCTCCTAGCAAGATTTGGTTTATGAGCTTAAGATCGATTAATTTAATCCCAATAGCCAAGAACCTAACAAATTAGCAACGCTAGTAGGAGGTTGAATTCCAAATGCGCAGTATTCCAAACAAAGCTCGCGAGCACATAGCAGGGGAAACAATGAAGCGCAGGAAAAGAATGTTAATACTCCCTCCATTCACAGCAAATACTCTCGTACAACTATACCACTAGGAGTAGCGTATTATTGCCCAAACTTTTATAGCGATGGCGCCAATTGATAACTGCATTTAAGTTGTGCCAAGTTGGTACCCAAGCTCGGGTGGCCCATTAATTAAGAAATAGATACAATTCCTTGTCTCATGATTATCGATGGCCGTAAGGTTCGGGCCCACGGCACGACCATTTGGCCCGGCCCAAGCACAACATGGCACGACTGGTGTTGGGCCCGTGCCGACCCGACTCGACAGTTGGGTTGTGCCTAGGCCGGTGTCTTGGTACGGTGGGCCAGCCCGGCATGGCACGGTCAAAGAAAAATAGTTGAGGAATCCAAAATAGACTTAAGTGAGCCATATAAGGCACGGCCCAATCAGAAGAGGGACTCAAAATAGATTTATCCAGCCATATATGACATGGCCCAAAGAGACGAGGGAGGCAAAATAGACTTATCCTATGGAGAATCACGGTGGGTTGTCGTGCCTTCGAGCCGGCACAACACAGCCCAAGTCTTATTGCCTTATTGGGATGTGCCTAGGCCGTTGGTGATGCCCGTGGGAAGGCCCGGCCCGACTGACCTCGGCACGGGCCCGATTGTGCCTAGCCCGTGCCCAGCCGGGCGGTCCATTTGGCCATCTATAGCCATGACTAGGAAATTAGTGCGCCTATTGGCGTGCCTGCTTTTATAGCCCATGCATATTGCTTTTTATTTAGAAGCAAAAATGTTATGAGATCTTTAATATGAAATTATTTAATTTCCTTAAATTGGTGTAAAAGTTGTATATTGGAATACACTTTTTGATGGATGTTCAAGTTCCAAACATGAACATGTACAAAGAAATAAAAATTTATAATGGTTTTTTTAGATATGACTTGATTATGGATTTGAATTTATGTTTCACTTGTGAGGTGTACAAATGTATGTTATTTTAATTAAAAAGAAGATTTATTTAAAAATAAGACCTATCATTTTTTTTGTTGAGCTAATCTTTGGATGGAAGTTTGTACTATGATTTTCTTTATGCACCGTAATTTCAAAGTCGCAACATACTAGTAATTGGGCCGCACAAGAAAACAGTGCGCATGGTGAAAAAAGGAAAAAAAAAAAAGGACAGAGAGCCCTACGGAAGAGACTAGAGCATTCTAGCCGGAGATACTGGAAGGGACCGGGGCAAGCAACTCTTTCCTACTTTTTGTTTTTCGTTTTTCTCTTCTTGATTTTTATACATCCTTTTGTTTTCTCCCAGTTATTCGAGATTTATTTGCAAAGTTAGGATTGCCACGTGGACCAATCAAGTCCTGTCCAAACGGCCGGCTTTAGATTAGTAGATAAGGAAATATAACCCTTGTATTACAACTCCTACCTGAAGAATGTCTATGGGCACAGGACGAACAACAGTGATATTGCATTTCATTTCAAAAACAAAAACAGCAATACATGATAGTAACAGAAGTAGAAGCACTGAACAGACTTCTCCACATCCATTTATTCACGAATACTATACTTTGGCTAAATTTTGTAGGAGCAACAACAATTAATTGCGTCTGCTTCATGGTAATCGATCAGTTTGTGTTCTCCTTGCCCATGTAGCGACAAAGACATATACTTTGTCGTACAGCTTGTCCGGTAGTTGAAAGAAAGCAATTCTCCAGCTTCGCCTGAACAACAGAACACCAAACGCCATCCAGGTACCAGCTACGAAGCCACACCCAAGTCCAAGATAAAAGAACTATATCCCATGACCTTCTTTTGTTCCTCCCTGGTGACCTTGCTTTGATGCATCATCCCTCGAGCAATTGTTTTGGAGAGGATGCCCACAAAGTCCAATGTTGCCAATGTACATAAATGGATTTGCTGCATACTACAAGCTATCAAGTTGTGTTCCCAATGGGATTATTCCCGTAAGATTGTTGTACGACAAGTCCAAGTAACTTAAGAAAGTTAGATTTGACAGAGTGGCTGGTATTTCCCCTGAGATCTTGTTCCTTGAGAGGTCGAGTGATTCCAGAGATTGCATCTCCCCAATCTTGTTTGGAATAACTCCGATGAAGTGGTTCCGTGACAGATTCAAATTCAGTAGCACATTAAGAGCAATTATTTCTTCTGGAATTTCGCCGGTTAAATTGTTTGAAGATAAATCAATGCTCGTCATGTTTGTGTCAAAAACTCTACTAATGGAACCATAGTTCCGTTCCTGTCCCTTCAAGACTGCAAACAAACTAGTAAGATCGAAGTATTTTGCACCATCAACGTAGCACATTCCTGTCATGTTTGTCTTTCTCATTGCTATCAGATTTGACAGGTAGCTCGGCAAAGAGCCTGATATCTCATTGTTACTTAGATCCATGTATTGAAGGCAAGCAAGATTTGTGATGTTCGTCGGAATGTCCCCTACGAACTTGTTATGACTTAAGCGTAGAATTCTTAAATACGCTAAGTTTCCAATCCATGCTGGCAATCTTCCTGTGAATTTGTTCTTAGCCGAATCTATGAATATCACAGTTGTAAAGTTTTGCAGAAAAGATGGGAACTCTCCTGACAAACTGTTGTTACTTAAGGCTATAAACTCCATATCTTCCATAACACCGAGGCATGGCGGAGGTTCTCCCTCCAAAAAATTGTTGGATAAGTCTAACACAGCCAACCCTTGATATGCCTTGCAAAAAGATTCAGGAATTCGACCACTTAGTTTGTTAGAGAATAGTGACAACTCAATTGCACCTATAGCTCCACTACCAGATGGCAAAGGTCCTGACAAGGAGTTATTGGACAAGTCCAACATGGATATGTTTGGTGGTAGTGTGGGTATCTTATCAGTTAATTGGTTGGAATTGAGATAGAGTTCAGAAAGTGACATGGAGCTCAAGCTGGCCGGCAAATCTCCGATGAGCTGATTGTTGGAGATGTTCAAGTATTTGACATTTGAAAAGGCACCGGAGAACCATTGTGGAAGCTTATCAGCTATGCCTGCACTCGATATATCGAGATCAGTAAGTCGAACTTGCCACTGAAGCCACGCAGGAAAATGTGGTCCCATCTGACAGGCTGCAAAGTGTGCAATGCTTAAATTAGATGGTGGTTGCCACTCCGAGCTGAGATCAATATTCAGAGCATTATAAGACAAGTCTATGATTTGCAGGCTCCTTGCATTAGCAAAGTGTTCCTTTGTTATCATCCCATCCAAGTCGTTATTGTTTAGATACAATTAGGTCAGATTAGTGAGCACACCAATCTCATGGGGGACATTTCCAGTCAAGTGATTGTCAGAGAGGTCAAGTAACTTCAGATCTGTGAATCGACCTACAGACGCTGGGAGAGGCCCTGTGATGTTGTTCAAACTGAGATCTAGTTTAACCAAGCTCGTTAACTGCCCTATCCATTTTGGTAGCGTCCCAGTTAATTGGTTTACACCGAGGTCTAGTTCCTTCAGTTGGTTGGGCGAGCAATGAGACGACAGATTCTTAAACATCTCAGTTATGTCTCCGTATAAGTGAGCCCAGCGAATCTTCAGGACCTTCAAACTGCATAGATTGTTAAGGTCCGTGGCCATGACGCCCATGTTCTTGTCAACATCTCCATTAGACGAAAGATCAAGGAATTGTAGGGATGTCATCAGTTTGTGCGGAATTTGGCCATACAATCTATCTGATCTGAGGTCAAGGTACTTGAGGCTTGTTATGTTCCAAATCCAGCTGGCCGACATTGGATGGTTGAAGGAGTTACTGGAGGCATCCAGCTCCTCAAGGTTTGTGAGGTTCAGGCGTGGTAGCATCTGGATTGCGCTAGCAAGAGAGCAGCCAGAAACATGAAGGACCTTCAAAGAAGGGATCATGTTCATGACACGAGGCCAATCCATAATTGTTGTAAGGTTCACGTTGTTAATTGAGACTAAGATGTTGTATAGAAGGAAGGCGTGTTAACCATGAGAGATCTGTTGACCTTGTGCCTCCCTGCCGGGTAGAGGAAAGGTCCAAATACTGCAGCTTTGACAAGTTGCCAAGCTGTGGAGGCAGCCCGCCGGAGAATTGAATGTCGGCAAGGTCAAGATACTTTAGACTATTTAGAGATCCCAAGAACTCGGGGATACGCCCAGTTGGCCCCTCGAGCTCGTTGTGGCTGAGATCAAGGTGTTCCAGATGTTGTAGAGCAAGTAAAGAAGGGCTTATCTGGCCAACCAAAGCTGTAGTAGTAGTGCTGCTGCTGCTGCTGCCAAGTCGAAGCTCGTGCACGCGGCCTGTCTGGTTGCTGCACCGGACGCCTCTCCACCGGCAGCAGTCCTCGTCTCGGCGCCACGAGTCGAGGAGGCCTGCAGGATCGCTGGTGACGCCATGCTTGAAGGCCAGCAGGGCGTCCCTCTCGTGCGGCAAGCAGCTCGCACTCTGGGTCTGCTGCTGCGCGTGCACGGGGAGCAAGAAGAAGAAGCAAGTGACGAGGAGCAACACAGACATCAGACATGGCAGCTGGGTGATGCATGGTCGAGGATGTGCCTGTCAGTTCTTCAACTGCCTGTGGCCTGTTATTTTTGTAGTCTCGAGTGTTAAGTTTTAGGTGTTTAGTGAGTACTAGTTTTATAGAAAGAAGGGATTAAACAAGTAGTACTCCTCGTAACAGCATCAGTTATTAGTGTGTCTGCAGAATCCTAGGACGGACGGCGGCGGCGTTTTTGGCGTCGTTTTCCTTCTTAAAGGCGTCGTTTAGAAGTCCTATTCCTTTGGGGGTGTTGTGTGCTTGTTTTGTTTTAAGCAGTAGGATCAGACGTAGACGCGTGGTGTGGTTGTATATTTTCTTTTTCCTGACTATAGTCTTTCAGGACTATAGGCTTGTATTTTATTCCTCCTTTATCAATAGAAACGTCACACTATCTTGTGCGGGTTGTTTAAAAAAAAAAAGTGTGTCTGCAGAATCGGTCCGTCGACGGATCGAGTCGTCGCTCAAGTCGGCAGCGCCTCAGCGGTCAGTCGTGAGCGCGTTCAACCATTATTTCCTGTCATGATGTCAACTCGCGCAAGCTTAGTATATCCATGTACTATACTGGTGCCTGGGCAGCTTGGATCCATGTTATATTAAATATAGGTTAAAAATAACTAATTACACAGATTACGACTAATTTGCGAGACGAATCTTTTAAGCCTAATTGCTACATGATTTGACAATGTGGTGCTATAGTAAATATTTACTAATGATGGATTCATTAGGCTTAATAAATTTGTCTCGCAGTTTAAAGACGGATTTTGTAATTTGTTTTGTTATTAGATTACGTTTAATTCTTCAAATATGTGTCTAAATATCCGATGTGACATGGCAAAAATTTTTACCCCTGATCTACACACAGCCGTAATGTACTGGTGCCTGGGCAACTTGGAGAGGGTGATAGATCATCTGTCAGCTTAGGCCTGTTTAGTTCCCGAAACAAAAATTTTCACTACTATAAAACGTAAAAAATGTGTCACCACTATAGGTGCCGGTAGTGCTAAAACCGGCACCTATAGGCCTTTTCCCACCTCTGCGGGTCGAAATCGCAAAAAACGACACCTTTAAGCAATTATAGGTGTCAGTTCCAAATAAAAACCGATACCTATAGTATATTATAGGTGTCGGTTAATTAAAAACGACACCTATAAGATATTATAGGTGCTGGTTTTTTAAAAAACCGACACCCAAATCGAGCAGAGCCGGCGGGCTCCACCAGGATGAGATAAGGATAAGGGCGCTCGCTAGTCGTTAGTGGCTTCTCAATCTCTCAGTCTCGCCCCTCCCTCTCCCTCTCTCTTCGCCCCCTCATCTCTCAGTCGTCGGCGGCGGCGGCTTCTCCCGCGGCGGATGCGACGATGGGCGAGGCGGCCTCGATCGGCAGCGGCCGGGGTG
>CM020189.1:1424678-1477686 GCA_009805545.1 Oryza longistaminata | reverse complement strand
AATATGTCAGAGAATGATGGAAAACATTTGGAAATCAGTTAAAATGGTTGAAATGGCATTATAGCACGTTGGCTTCATTTGACAATGGTATTATAACGAAACCATATTCGGGAGTGGCATTCCAGCGAAACCCCATCCTAAACATGGCTAAATGTCAATTTTCTCCAAGAAGGTAGCCACAGCCAGCCACGTGTCGCGCCTTGAGGCCCACTCCGGCACCGGCAGACGGCTGCCACCGCCGCCATCTGCACCTCGACGGCTTGACTTTTGGTCCCTCGGTAAACTGGATCACCTACGAAAGAGAACTTAGGCCCTGTTTACAGGGGGAAATTAGTTAAAGATTTCGTCAAAAAATTGCGAGACAAATTTATTAAACCTAATAAATCTGTCGTTAGTAAATATTTTTTGTAGCACAATATTAGACTTAAAAGATTCATCTCGTAATTTATACGCAATCTGTGTAATTATTTTTTATCTATATTTAATACTCTATATATGTGTCAAACATTTGATGTGACGAAGTAAAAAGTTTTTGCCTAGGAACTAAACAGAGTCTTAACTTAAACTTTCAACAAGAAAATAAATAATCACAAAGAGTAGAAAACTTAGCTGGAAAATAGAAATTACTACCTTTTTCTTTTGGCAGACAGGCAGCATAAATTAAATAAGGAAAGTGATTAGAGAGTACACATTACTTTGGGCTATTTCTTCACCCGAGAACCAAGCTAACAAGACAATGATATAAGCATATGTCAATCAGTAGTAGCACCATGCCAAAGTTGCTCTACACATAAGGTGACATCCAAAAATATCACAAACGGAACACAGAAATTTTGTCTTACGTGGAAATACGTAGTACAAGAGTATACAAGCTTTATATCAAGTCAAGGCAATAAATGCAACACCAGTCCAGACAAATAATATTCTTTTTTTTTTCTTTATAGTAGCATAATGTACAGGTACAACTGATATTTGTTAAGTAGGAAAAAAATAACAAATGATTACATTTATGTTGATACATCGAGTCATCAACTGCTTAATACATTACTGTGCAAGAAACTAGACTGTTTTACAATGAAATAGTTAAATTCAGCAAGCTCGAGTATGACGGTGTGTCTACATTCCTGTACCACTCGAGCTCTTGAAGTGCAGTCGGAGCTTGAGCTAATTGTTAGCTTCCAGCACATCCATCATGAAATTCCTCATTAGCTGCTACAAGACTTTCCAAAGCAGTAACACAAAACAAGGGATAGAAAAAAAAATTGAAACAGAAGACAGTAATAATTAAAGACAAATCATGAATTACAGCTGGTAATGCCAACAGAAGACAGTAATAATGGCCACCTTCACAGCAAAATAAATGCTAGTATGACTGCCTGCTACGGTGAGAACATCATGGCTAACTTAGTTCTTTTTAGATTATTTACATATTATCAATGCTGATTATTTGCTCCAAGTTTTGATAAATATATTTTCTAAAAAACATTCTTCTACAGTATTGCTTAAATCACTTGTTTTAAGCTATTTGTTAATTTTATTTATCAAAATATTTTATTTATCAAAATATTTAATTTATCTCTTTAATCAAGCAGATAATCTACAGCAACAATCCGCTCAATAATTTGATTCAACCTGAGCCTTAACAGTAGAAAAGCAGCAAAGAATGATAGGACAGACTAGTGAGCAGTGATGGTTTCACTCTTCATTTATATAATGCGAATCTAAGGACAGATTTAACTGATGAAACTGTTAAACCACAAGGGCTTTGCGAGACCATGTTTTAGGTGCCGCTGCAACTAACCACATATCCCATCAGAATGAAAAGAATATGCGGTTTAGCTTCATCACGTGCAAAAATAATATTACATGTGGAGGTGATACAGATTACATAGTAAAGAAGCTTCTAGCCAAGTTTATTTTTGGGCCTCTCTAGTGAAAACCCCTATTATTCATGTTATGAAGAGACAGTAAATTAGAGCTCAGTTAACTTATCTAATAATAGTTCATTTTGCTTGAAAACCACCACTATATCAATCAAAATCACCACTTTCTCAGCTAGTGTTGCAAGCACGGAGAGGGACAGGGAAGCCTAGAAAACTTATAACTAAAGTGGCTTGAAGCCTAGAATTTTGGCATATTGTAGAGACAGCAAAAAATGGAGACACATGATGTGCGTATCTACTGAGCAAATATATCTCAGCTGCATCTTAATCCCTAGGCAGGAAGGAACTTAAATCCAAAAAATACTAGCAAACATGCCAATGCAGATAAACATGTGGTCATTGAGCCCAATAAATAAGATAAAGTTGAATTCACATGAAGGTCAAAAGATATTCTACATAGGTTCAATCCCAACACCAAGCAACTTAATTATTCAAATTTGGCCTTTTGTGCCTAGCACTTAACTTCACAACTACTACTTCAGTGAGTTAGTATATTTCCCATGCTTCCTTAGATGCTAGTCATAATTGTCGTGGAACCATTTTCCAGCCCAAAGCCACGACATATTCCATGGTGAGGGTATTGTTAGCTACACCTTCTGCATCATTAGGATATTTTCAAGGTTCCCCTAACTAAATGGTGGATACTAATTATGATCCCATGTTGCATTAGAAGAGAATGGTGATTCTCCAGGTTACCATACAGTTGAAATGTCAGAAAATGTCCTTGACATCTATAGGCCTTGTAACATTGTACTAAATCAATTTCTATATGTGATCAGCTAGTCCAACCAGTTTTTATTTACAAAGAAACTAAATGTCATATCAATCCTAAAAGATCCAATATGGAAACAGTCTAGGACATATGAAATTAGTCTCTACAGGTCTAGTTCAACATACTGACAAAGGGTTAGCATAATCAGCTTATATATTTTGGCCAAAGATCTGTGGCTAAGTTAAATCACAACATAGAAAAAGCTAAGTGTGCATCTATCCTTACCGCCTTCAGGAAAGCATGCAAGAACGACAGTTGAGCCCCTCAGGGATTTTTCCTAAACTTGTCAATTTCTGCTTTAGCAAATAAAACAACAAAAGAAACAAATGATTTAATGATCACTTTGGGGAAAAACACAAGAGAAGGCTATTGCCAAGGAAACAAATCATCACATCAAACATAATCGGATTAAGTCATATCGAACTGTGTTAAATTTAAAATTAAAACTGAAAATATTATATCAACAGAATGTAAATGTTCTTCATTGGGTTTGAATGCCACACCAATACGGCAATACCTATAATAATCAAACCAAGAACCACTGTCTGCAAGAACTAATGAAAAAAAATTACAAGTCCTTAATTGGCATCGATAGCTCATGCACAATGGTCCATCTCAGAACCAATTTACACCTTATTATTTGCTCCTTTTCTTAGAATGTGCTTTCATTCCAGCGGTGCACAGAGTTTGTTAGTGTAATTACTTTCAGCAAAATTTTCTATATGACATCATAGTTTGGTGGAATTTAAGGCACTCAAAAAATGTGTCTTTGCTAAAACACTGATGGCATTATTTTAAGATTTCTGGCTTAACTGATGAAATTTTTTTGGAAATGGCGTTCTACCCCCATGCCAAGTTATAAGTTCGGGTTCTATAATTTAAACTGACATTTCCGAAATTTTTGGTCTTTTGGCCACCAGGTAGGATATGCTTCCTAAAAAAACACACATTTCTTAATTACGAAAAAAGTATGAATTCAGCCAAATTTTGCTAAAACTTTTGCAGGGGAAGATCCATTATACGGGCCTCTGAAATGTTTTTGATTTACACAATTTGTTTTGGAATCAGCACAACATGTTTAAATTCGGTCAAATTTTGTTCAATTTTTTTCGTCAGAAATTTTTTAGTACTAAAATTTTTCATTCAATTAGGCTCTTTTCTTTTCAGCTTATTCACCAGATTATTGAAATGGATTATTTCGCCCACACTTCCAAAAATATGTTTTCTAAAAAAATTCCTACTACTGCATTGCTTAGACCACTTGTTTAAGCTATTTATTAAATTTATTTCTTAAAACATTTAATTTATCCCTATAATCAAATCGACAATCCACGACAATAATCTGTACAATAACCTGAACCAAACGGCGCCTAATCCCCTGAAATGTTTTCATTTTCACAATTTGGGATGAAAATTTAACCGGGTCAAGCGTGCAATTTGGGGATGGGTTCAAAGTGTCCTTAGTGAACTTTAATATTTTCACTCAAAGATAAAAAAAAAAACAAGAAAAAAAAAGAAAAGGAATAGCATGATTTAACAAATTGCCACAAAACCGAAGTTTCCTACGGAAAGGCATGTTTTCGGAGTGTCCCATGGGAATGTCCTAGGGCAAATTTTTCCCCTTTCAATTGCACTACACTAACATGCCACTCTTACTACATGTTGGCATGCTAATATCTAGGATCCATGTTCCTACCAAATGATAGCTTGTTTTTCTGCCTTCTCCCTCCCTTTGGACATTTTAGAGTTGGGATGCCCTCATAGGCAATCAATGCAGTGTTATTTAGTCAAACCATTAAGTACAAGACAACTCAACATTATGTGGCATGCTATGGTTAAAAAAACATGTAAGTTCGCATATTCTCCTACAAGTAATTCCTTTCAAGCTGACAAGGCAGCAGAACCTTAAATATCTATAAACTCCAGAATGAAAAACAGGTCATGAGAAAATTAAAATACTAGGTTGTCACCAGTACTGGTCATTTAATCTTAAATTTTGAATGAGCTCAGTTTCACCCAATTGGCACTAAAAATTATTATTCATAAATTGGGAACAAAAATGTTCACGAAGTAGAATGAAATTTATCTCTGAAACCAAATGAACGTATGGAAGAGGCAGTTAGTTAACAACAGTTTATGTTGCCACCAATTTCTTATACCTGATCACAACTATGGATTGTAGGAAGTGCCAATCATCACACATTCAAAATATGAAGGGCTAGGATCATAGGGTTTAATTAAATATTCTTTCACAGAAAACATTGTGAGAGTAAAAAAGCAAATGTATGTCCTGGGATTCAATGTTAACCATTTCAGACACTGCAAGTGGCCCCCAAGAGAGACTTCCACTAGTCTCTTGCATAGAAAAAAAATTGTGATTGCAGGGTTTCATAGCTAGTTGTATAGTTTCTTTCTATTCCCATGAGAAAAATAGCTATGGATCCTTTTGGTGAAACTTATCTGTAGTCTTTTGACCCTGTAGGGCCGTTATACAGTATAACAGAACCCATAATCCATCTGAGCCTAGTGGATAAACATGGGAGTCATGCATTGTGCATTATCAGATATCCAGGTGTACAAAATTAAAGTATTGCAGGTCCAAGATAAGCATCCTCAGAGTTCTGAGTTGAGCATCCAATATAGGAGCAACGAACTCCACAAAAGCAGGTAAAGTCCACATGACAACATGGTAAAACGTCAACATGGTAAAACGGCAACATAAGTACAGATAGTTCCAAACATGTATGGACAGGAGAACATGGTAATTCTATTCCAAACATGCAGCACTACCTTAACCAAAATGTATGGACAAGACCCAATTTCAATGGTCTCAGATAGTTCCAGAAGCATTACCAGCAACCTGGCAAAAGAAAAGGAGGTAACCAACTGAAGCCTAGGGAGAAATGGTTGCACTTATGGTAAATAATAAAGCACCAAAGCATACCTTCCGACACCTGTCTCCAAGGAACAAGATAACAAGAGTTCTAACGCCTATTTCCACGAAAGCTACCCTTCCCAGGTACTTTTTTCTTGAATGACTTGGGACCACCAGAATTCCTGAAGGAACTGAAGTGGAGAGTTTAAAACCACAGATGGGCAATGCTTAACCAAGTATGTTAGAATTAAAACTAGTATACTCACTTCTTTCTCCTCTTTGCAACATCTTGCTTCATTTTCAGAACAATGTCCATAGCATGTTGATGGTGTTCCCTGGTCTCTACATGTATATTCAGGTTCTCTACTGTACCACAGCTAATATTGCATATACGGCACCAACTGACATCTCCATCTCTCAAGTGTCCACCCTATAGAGAAGGCCACCAAACAAGAGTTCAGCGGGTAAACAGAACATCAGGTAACAGCAATATCATATGGGAAGAGATAAAGCATATTATAGAAAGAAACACCAATAACCCACCGAACCAAAGTGGGCAGATTCTTTTGGAAAACCATGCCGAGAATAATCAATTGGAATATTTGGATCATCTGCATGCATGTGACCTCTGTAGCCATAGTCAGAAGGCTCAATGCCATGCAATTGGCCACCACCCCAACCACCACCGTGCAGATTTCTTGGCACAAAAGCATCACCAGGATGGAATCGAGTACGAGGGAACTCTGAGTTGTCAAAATCATGGTGTCCACTCCCAGGAAAGTTACTAGAGCCTAGCTGATCTTTATGCAAACCTCCAGGCCCGCCTGTCATCCCTTGAAGAAATGGACCTAAATTTCATTTTAATCCATTAGTCACTGAAATATGATGAAAAGGATCAAGGTGTACTAAACTTTTCGCCATTTATGAAATATGATGAAAAGGATGAAGGTGATTCTGATCCTTACCTGCATTTCTAAGAGTAGGCATTCCATCAATACCACGATGACCAAATTCTGCACCAGGCGAAATAAAGTCAGGATAACTAACAGTCGAATTGGGTTTCCTTGGGTAATCTTCTCCGAAGCCTATAGGAAATGGACCAGGATGATTTGTCAATGGAGGCCTTCCAGGTAATATATCAGCAAAACCATCAGGTCTACCTAAACCTCCTTCAAAAGGTCTAGGACCCCTTTGATGACCTTCACCGTCAAGGTGAGTAGGCACTGGAAACTGCTTCATATTATCTTCAAAATCTTTGTGGCTGACGTTGTTTCTGCCAGGATTTGCTACAAATGACTTGGAATGTTTCTGTGAAGAATTGAATCCACCTTCAAATAAAGCCCTTGAGCCTCCATGTGGCCCATTGCCAACACTATTGTTCTTTTTAGTTCCTGAATAAATGGAAGTTTGGTCATATACTTGCAAACACATACATACATATTAGATTTGTTACAGAGAATTACCAAGAGGATGAGGCTGACCAACATATTCAGGAGCAAAAGGAGGAACTGTTGAATCATGCAGCCCAGGCATTGGTGCCCCCATCGGTGGCCGAACCATAGCACCATCAGGTCTGATGGACTGTGAAATTTTCATCTGATTTTGGTTTGGACCAAGCACCCTAGGTGCCATTTCAAATGGTTGTTGCATTGGAGGCCGACTATTTTCAGGAAAGGAATGTTTAGGTGGCCTCATTTGATTTGGCAACCCCTGCATATACGGCATATGCCCAGGCTGACGCATATGTTGAGGAAGCATTGAATCAGGTCCATAAGGATGTTGTGGCGCCTGCTGTAATGATCCACCTTTCACAAGATCATTTGATATACCAGACCTAGTCCCTTTGCCTCCCCGAGCATCTGGATCATGTGAATTACTTTCCCAAGCTGAAAAGTCAACTTTTCCTTTCCCCTTCCCCTTGTCTGAACCATCTGACCCATCCAATGAAATAGGATTTACAAGAGCTGATTCAGCACTTCCATTTTTCCCACTTACTTCTGTATTGCCGGTAGCATTAGTTGCATTTTCTGATTTCTCAGATTCTGAAGTAGGTTTTTTTAAAGACGAAGAGCCCTGCCCAAAAGATTGTCCAGCACCATGCAATTCAGACGTTGCTCCTACATTATCAGAGGCCATACGCATTGGTGGTTGTTGATTCATCACACTTGCCTGTAAACCTTTAACTGGACCACCAGATTGATTTTGGAACTGCTCTTGTGGTGCAGCATAATTCATAGACCGACCAGCAGAAGTATGAGTAGGGTGCTGTTGCATAAATTGTTGGCCTTGGGATTGGAGAGGTGCATGCATCAGTTGTTGTGATGAGGGCATTCCTTGTTGGTATGATTGACCTGTTTGTGAGGGAGCAGGTGCGTTTAGAGGGAATCCTTGTGGTGCTGCCTGTGGAGGAATGCTAGCATGTATTTCTGGCCGCAGGGCATGATGCCCAACATGCTGATGTTGTGGTGTCTGCTGAGTCCCTTGGGCCATCATAGTTGGTTGTTGGCCCTGTGGAGTATGTGCAAGTGCATGATGCTGAGCACTAGGCATTTGCTGCTGAGATACATGTAGGGAACGTTGCAGTGGAGCACCTTGTTGCATCTGCTGTGCTGGCTGAGGCTGTGAAAATGATTGATGACCTGTTACTGCATGAACTGAAGGATTCTGAGGTTGTGCATGAGACATTGGAGGAGGCTGATGATATGCCTGCATTTGTGGATAAGATTGCTGCTGCGCATGTGGATGTTGCTGCTGAGGTAAATGCTGCAGTTGTGGCTGTTGTTGCTGAGCCATAACCTGATGGTGCTGTGGAATATGAGGTTGAACATGTGGCTGAACTTCAGATGGTGTTGCTTGAGTAGGAGGCATTGCAAATGGTTGGCTACCAAGTTGTGTAGGGACTGGTGTATGGGTTGTAGGTTGTGCATGGGGTTGAGGCTGTTGGAAAGATACTTGGCTTTGTGGTTGTGCTTGTACAATTTGAGTTTGAGCTGCAGACTGCAATGGTGGATGCTGCTGAGACTGTGACTGAGCTGCTGGTGCTTGGAGTTGTGTAAGGTGGGGCTGATTCTGAGGTTGGAATGGCAGCATGTGTTGGGGCTGATTGGGCTGTAGAACTTGAGGCTGAGCATATGGAGCAGATTGCGCAGGAGCTTGAGCCACATTCTGTGGTGCAATTTGCGTCTGAGGTTGTGTGTACTGTTGGTACTGACCATACTGTTGATACTGCTGCATGTAGGGGTTATATCCAGGGTAATGTTGCTGGTAGTACTGCTGGTACTGGAGCTGCTGCTGGTATTGCTCAGCTGTTGGAGTTTGAGGAGCAAGTGCTTGACCTTGACTAGCAGCAGTAGGTGCCACCGGAAGTGAAGGAGCCACAGCCACGGTGCTTACAGTGGATGAACCAGCTGAAGCAACTGCGATAGCAGAATCTGTTCCAGCTCTGGCTGTAGTTGTGGATGGTACTGTTGTAGGAGCTGCTGTAACAGGCGTCATAGGGACTGCTGAGGCCACTGCAGAAGGACCTTGCACAGCTGCCTGGGTTCCTGTTGCTGATGACTGCATCATACTACTGTCAGTGTGTTGTGCTTGCGCCTGAGGTTGCAAACCCTGCAATAACATGCAAAGGGAAAAAAGATTAGTGAATAGGGAAATAATGCTAATACATATCGAGGGAGTAATAAGGAATGATGGAGATGGACATACTGGACAGAGTTGAGCATGTTCTTGCACTTGACGGTGTACAATCTGAGTACTGCAACGGTTACAAACTACAGGAGAGTTCCCATAGGCACAAGTAGTACCATGTGTGATGCAGTCAGACAGATTACCATGCCATTGACAACCACTCTTGTGATACTGACAGTGGACTGTAACTTTACCAATTGTCTCAGCAAGGGGTTTATTTGATTCCATCAGAGGCTGCATATTGCAAATCAGGTTGTAAATAAAGGGATCACTACCACCAAATATACTTGATGAACTGAATATGCACAAAGCATTCCCTTAAGAAGATAGCAGTACCTTGGAATCAGCTTCTGTAACCAAATAACCATCATAAGGGCAGGCTTGTGTGGTTGCCACTATGTAAGCCAAGCAGGGTTTGCAGTAGAGATGTGTGCACTGAGTTTGCAGAGCTTCGTTGGGACATATGAGCGTCCGACAAACAGGACAGAAATATTCACCAGGAAGAGTTTGAATATTCAGAACACACTCATTATCGAAACCCATCGTCAAAATTCCACTTAATGTTATCAAATCAGGGTTTTGATGCCTGCAAATCCAATAGGTGATAAAAGGAAGCAGGTGTGAGCTTTTCAATTTTCATAGTATTTGCAATAAAACCAGAAATAATCAATGCATGGCATTCACTCTAACATGCATAATATAGCGTATAAAATGAAGAAAAGAAACAAATATGCAGTGACAATGCAAGAATTGGTTTTTGAGAATAATCACAAAATTTGTACCAATCAATCAATAAATCATATAACATGGGCAGGAACAATCAAACAAATTTATTCAGTCAGAAAAGTTACAGAAGCAAATATTAGGAATCTTAACCCGACAAGAGACAAAAGCACTATCCATTGCCTGATTAACAGCCACATAAAGTGTGATAAGTAGAGTTCACATGTCAGCAACATATTTTTTGGTCAAGTGCAGCAGGTATTACGCCCACCAAAGAGGATAAAAACTGCTAATGAACATCCCTTTTAATAGTAATACTAAACCATAATGCACTATTACGTTAAAGCAGGTCCATATACAACATGTGCTTCAATCAGACACAGCCAAACAAATATGGCAGGTAATCATATTAACAAAATTGGCCAACATCGTTGCTGAGCTGAGCAGAAATGGTATACAATGGGAACCAACATGTCACACGTGTCAATAAGAGATGTTATTAGATTCGAAGTTTCCAAGCCAATCATTTCAGACAAAATTATGCCACGTAATCAAGGCAGAAACGACAAGTTGACGGAATCGACGTAGCAGTAGTAACAGACATTATTATCAAAGCTGGAATTAAACCGTTCCAACTAGAATTTTGGCGGGAAATAGAGAGAATATATTCGACTACATTAATAATATGAGCTGGAACGACGTACAGAGTAAATAGAACCAGTACCAGACTATATTATTAAATCTGAAAAGACCTTGCTAACTATATTCCGCCAAATTGCAAGGTTAGCCAAAAACATTACAAAGATGAGCGGAAACAACATATTAAGGGAATCTATCATGGCTGACTATATCCATTGAAGTCCATACATAAGAGTGATGCGCTAATAACACTGCATAGACTGCCAAATGACAAACCAAAGCATTATACCCAACACATACAAGAAGTGAACTTGAAATGGACTCGGCACGAGATGTATCAACAATGATATGGACAACACAACAGATCTGTTACAATCATACACACAACCAACACATGCAGAGGGAAACCATTAATCTATCATCACAGCAATCCAGGATTACACACTTCCACAGATCCTCTCGGACAAGCGAAGCATCGGGTTAGGGTTTGATCTGAGTACCTGAGAAAGGACAACGAGCGAACGCAAGGGGCAGCTCAAATCACGCGATCGCCGTCGTTCGGCTTCCGAGAGGGCTAGCGCTCCCGCTCCAAAACCCTACCTCGTGAGCGGGGCGGAGTGGAGGGAGATCGGCGCCGGGTGGTAGCGGACGCAAGCACGGCTCCGCGGCCGCGTATCTGGAGGTGGGCGGGGGCGATCCCCACGAGGCCAAGGCGGCGTCGGCTAGTCGAGACGGTGCGTTCGCGCGAGTAGCGGTGGGTGGGGCGCCGGCGATGGCGAGGCGGGGAGGGGCGACGGACGGGCGGGCGGTCAGGCGGGCGGGGTAGGGAGCACCGCCGAGGGGCGGCGCGGCGGCGAACTCCGCCGGCGAGCGGTTGGGGGCGGCGAGGGGGAGGGACCCGGGGAAGTGATTATTTCAGTTTGAAATCTAGGACCCACCGTCAAATCATTATCTCATCCGAAATTTTTGAAAATTCTCAATTTTTTATATTTGATCAAAGTTTATTTAAACTCAGTTAAAGTTTCAAATAATTTCGATCCAAAAGTACCGAAATTTCGTAAATTTCGATGCTACCGAAAGTCAGACCAAAATCGAAAGTGCAAACCCTAGCCCAAGGAGCGGCGAGCTGTAGAGGAGTGGGAAAGGAGCAAGAGAGCAAGATGGGCGAGCGGCAGAGTGGGAGAAGAGCAGGGAAGAGGCCGGCAACGGAGGGGCGGGGGAACAACGAGAGGTGGAGTAATTTTTTTTATTTACCGCCATAATTATCATTATATAAAAACTATAAAATATCATTGTTAAACGTGTGTGATTAATCATTTAGCATTAGGGCTAGCGAAAAGCTCATGACTTGTCAGCTCGCTCAGCTCAGCTCGGCTCATTGTAGATTGTTAACGAGCCGAGCCAGCATTTTAGCTCGTTAGTAGCTCGAGCTGGCTCATGAGCAGCTCGCGAGCCGAACGAGCTGTAGTCAAACAAGCAGCCCAGGAGAACATTTGAAGGCCTAGCCCAACAAGGCAACAAGGTTTATATGCACACAAACCCTAAAATCCCCCTCCCTTTATCGTAAAAATAATCCATTCATCCCATCGTCAATCCTAGCCTCTTGGCGCCGCCATCTCGCCATCTCGCCATCTCACTCCGACGCTCCTAGGCTCCTCACCGAGCGCCGTCTTGCGCCGTGCCTTGCAGGGTCGCAGCCAGTCGTCGTCCCTCATCTCGCCATCAGCCGTTGCCATCTCCATCCTTCCTAACCTGATGAGTGTCCACGACTGGCCAATCCCCGTCCAGCCAAGCCACGGATGAGCATGCCTATGCTGCCTGCCGTCTTCGTCAGTATATATTGGCCTCAGTACAGGCAGTAGCGTCAAGCAAGTTAGATCATGACCAATGACTTAATTAATTAATATGTTGCTTATTTGCCTTGCTGGCTTGTTGCATTCGCAATTTTGCATACTTGCTATTGGTTACTTTTTTTGGGTGAATGGATAATGGATTGGAATACCGGATTATGGACATGTATTTGCTCTACATGTTTTTGCAATCTTCCTATTTGCTTTATGTGCTAGCTGCTTGCCGAAACGAAACCGAGGAGCAGTCTTTCAGTTTTTATCACCCTAGCTCGCGAGCTTAACGAGCTGGCTCGAGCTCGCAACAGAGCCAAGCCAAGCTAGCTCGTTATCCTAACGAGCCAAATCGAGCTGAGCCGAGCCAAGCCGGCTCAGCTATCCAGCCATGTTTAGTATCTTTCCTGTTCATATTAATTGTATAGTTTATAGTTCAAACATTTAAAATGTAACTAAAATCAATTGATATATTTATTAGATTTGATAATTTTTAAGATGAAATATGTAACCTTACACTTCACATGGAGGACAGAATCACATAATAGGTATCGAAACTCATGCGAAATCTCCCACGTGTTGCATCTCATATAATCAACCAAACATTATCCCAACTTATCTTAGTTAAACTAATACATGTAACCAAACAGCGTCATTCAGCCATCTACATCCTACGGCCATGCTAATCCCAAACATGACGACCCAAGCCAAGCTAAGGTCACCCCATGCAAACCAAGTAGGCCCATAACAATATAAAACTTAATTTTTATGAAATAGACTTTTATAAGATTATTATGCGAAGTGAAATGGTCTATTTGGCATGGATATTAGCTCACATACAACACAAAGAATTATAACATGCAAAAAAATATTTGTTTTTAATCAAAACTTAAAATGTGTGATAGAGTATAATTCCAGTTGAAACATTCGCTTCTCATACATTAAACATCAAATTTCAACATTTAAAACATATTTATTGTACCAACATACTATATACAATCGTGTGACATCTTACTAAATAAAAAACATGTTATCGGATAAGTATTTTTTGAGAAAAATCATTTAAAGTTTGCTAATATAGCTCATGCATGTACATGCATGCGAAGAGAGCATGTGCCGCTATGGAAGAGCGGGATGGGGCATACAACAGCTGGAGGCGGAGGCTGTGTCGGCCATCTGACGATAGGAATTTTCCAAATCTTTGAAAGTAAGTCTGATGTGATATGGTTAATTTTCCATTTAGGTATCTTGTTATCATAGTTAATTTATTGCAAACTTTAATATTCCAATTGAAGATAAGTTGAGGACAGATTTAAAAGTAAACCAACCACAACCTCTTGATGTTCATGTGTTCTTTCTCTAAAATTCCAAATGGGTAAAAATGGAACTTTTGTACCTCTATAATTTTTTGCAGTGAAACAACAATAATAGCAAAATTTTACGATCTACCATTGTCAAAAGCTCTGTTCTATAGAATGGCATCGACTAGGTCAACATCTACAATTTGCCATCATATAATCATCTTTATCCCCTTTTTTCCGTCACCGTCAATTAACGTCCTTTGCCCATTTAGAAATTTTCCATATTGCTCAAAATACCTCCATGTTGCTTGTGTTTAGTTACTCACTCGACAGCCACTACTCATCCCTCTATGGTGTTGTTCTTCCCCTCCTTGGTGGTTGTGCCCCCCTTTCCTCCCTTTCTAGCCAGCCAATAGTATTATTACTCCGTGTTTGATGTCGTTCTCCTTCCCTAGTGCTCCCCAACCTGACCTATGGGGTGATTCTCCTTTCTCTGTGTAAGCTCAAGCTGTCACCTCCCTCCCATGCATATTCCCTCTGAGACCTCCTCCCTCGAATTGGCCAACATTGCCCTCTCACATAACGTAGTACCGTGTAGAGTCCAGATCCAGAGGTAGTAGTGGGAAGTCAAAAGAAAGTCAGCGGCAAAAGGGTCACTCTTGACCACTCCACCGGCCAGCCGGAAGCGCATTAGATTTGGCTCCGTCCAGGCCTAGAAGGTCGCCATTGGTGCAGGGTAGTGAGAAAAGTAGTAGGATGATTGTGATGTTGCTTTATGGTTGGTCCTAGTATCGGTGCCACCTTCTCTAGTGACGGCGTGTTGAGCATGGCTAGATTTGAACCCTCATCCTCTAGAGATGGTGAGATGGCAATGGCTTGGAGGTAGCCCAAGTGCCCAACAACGATGACGTTAAGTATGGTGATGTGAGGAGCCGCAATTGCAACACCTCTTCTATTCTCCCCTTCCCTCCGGACGGCGAAGAGCATGGTGACAGGACGGGCCCTTCCATCGAACCCTCCCTCTATCCTTCCCAGACCCATTCCCTCCCAACGGTGTTGCCAGCATTATCTGACGCCATTCCATTTTCTTCTATAAGGGTTGGACGCACAGGAATCAGGGTACTTTGGAAAAAATGGAAAAATTCTTAATAGATTAGCTGATGTTGATGCAAAAAGGGTTGGTAGAGGGAAGTCCATATACACCCTAAACTTTGAATGGAAGTCCGTCTAGCACCTAAACTTTAAAATCGTACATCTAACACCATCCCCCCTACACACGCACACACACACATGCCACAACTTTTGTAACATTGTTAATAAAACCCCTCCAAAGTAGTTTTGTTGGTTGGTTTTGCGTATTTGGATGCTAGTAGTTTTGGCTAACTAAGATGACATATATTTGCATTGGGTCAATCCTTAGCCCTCAAATTATATCTTATTGCGTTGCGTCATACTAGCATTATAAATGTCCTCGATAATCGGGGAGAGAGAGAGAGAGAGAGAGAGATAAATGAATATTTTGGTATATATCTTCAAGAAAAGAATATGAAAATATACCTTTTTATCAGAATATACACATTTTGAACGAATTGCAAGAAGTATATTATTGCCGTGGAGCAGAGATGCAAACTCGCAACGAGTTTACACGGTGGGTCCGGGAACTCGTGACGTGTTCGTGATGTCATCACGGGTTCGCACGGTAAGTGGGCGAAATTATGACATGTTCGTGGTGTTCGCAGGGAGAAAAGCGAACTCGCGCAATGAAGTAGCGAGAACGGTCCGCGCCACAGCGAACTCGCGGAGTGGGGATGCTCCCTAGTCCCCGCTGAGCAAACTCACATGTGTGTCCACGACTTCGCATCCCTAATATGTGAACTCGCGCGTCTGCCATGAGTTCGTATCTTTGCTCTGCAACGAAGGTATATTTTTATCGGTTCTTTTCAAATGTGTGTATTCCTATAAAACCGGTGAAAAAAAACATATCTTCAATTTGTTTTCATACCTTCTATACACATTTCATGTTGCTAAAATTATTAAAAGAATATGTAAAATTAGACAAACACTAGGTTAGGGGTTATATGAATGGTACTGTACATTTTAGAGGGCACAGCTCTTTATCCTCCCGATTTTGTTGCTATAAGTCTATTGAGTGGTTATAAAAGAACGTGACCTATATATGTACACGCTCCGCGATTAATCCAATCTATCACGTTGAGTCATTCCTTCTCACAACCTTAATTAAAAACAGGAACCTACATAGCAAATGACCTTTAAAGCTAGGACAATGTTTTAGCAAAGAGATCTTTTACAGTGCTTGCAAGGTACCTACGGTACCTCTGCTCAACTAAAACATCCACCCTTAATTATTAAAGGGTAAATTAGGAATAGAATTAACATAAAGATGGGTAATTTAGTAATTATTATTCTTTAGCCATCCTAATCAGTCATTCGGTTGTAGGTCTTGCCTTCCTTCTCGCCTGTTCATAAACGATCCTGTGTGGATGATTCAAAACTAGACTTTATACCATCTTTGTTTAGAAGCAGTCTCCACAATCATCCGTAGATATTGTGAAAATCAGTTAGTCGATCAGTTACGAGCCCTAGATGGAAACCAAAATTTTATATAGATATCAAGAAAGATACACATGCAGATTAATTATTTACTCCAGTTCTAATCATGAATTACATGGTTCAATTATCATCCAGTTTTATGGTATGCCAATACTAATCAATTACTTAGTTTCTTCATTTGTTACACGATCAACAATTGGCACTAGCAGTAGCAGATCGATCGCCTAGGTGCGACCTACCGCATGTTGGCACTTGACTGAAGATGGTATCGTGTCTCTCCGGCCTACGCAGTTCGGCCGTTGGCGCGGTTGGAATAATTTTCCAGTTCTTTAAAAACTAAAATTACATATTTAACCTTTTCTAAGTAGTACCTGGCCCACACTTTTAAGTACCTTTGGTTAGGTACCTTTTATTATAGGTCGTTGGATTGCAGGCCTTCAACAGATGTGGTGCATTCCAAGCACACTAGAAAGTCTCTTTAGCAAAAGGTATGCCACTGTTTTTCAACCAAAGTTGATTGTCCCTAACTTCTGAAAAGTGAAAACAACAGCAGAATAGCCGTAAACATTGAAAGTAAGTGCCATTAGAGTACATTTGTGCTGCCCTACAATTGTACATGTGTGACAATCTGTTCCTCTTTTTGACTCCTGCCCCATTCCCACCAAACAACAGAATGTTCTTCCAAAGCTTGATCCACACGCGAGAGCATGCTGGTTTGTCAAGGATTAAACGCATCGACTTTCAATTTGCTGGCGTATTAATTAGCGAATTACTATTTGGCAAAACCCCAGCTTGAGATTTAGAAATGCCACTGTTAGTGTTAGCTGTTAGGGTAGTACGTATAGGCTGGCAAATTTAAATCGTACGTCCTCTAGGCAAGAAGCTTAAATTGCCTCTAAAACTAGGAACCCTGTTGCTGCGTTCAAGACAAGGTTTTAAAATACCAGTCTCCTAGGCCAGACTGGTTACCGAAATGTATAGCACTTTTTTAAAATGCAACTGCAAAAATCTAAATATGAATTTGAAGTGTTTTATCTGACTATCACCTGGTATTTTTGGTGATCCATAGTTGAAGCAACTGCAAGTTCTGAGGCTAAACACATGCCCAGCACGTGATGTGCAGGAGAATCCAATGTCCTGTTCATCTCTCTTGTTAATGAGGCAGCAGATCTTGTCCCAACCAAAACACAGTGGGGGGTGGTGCACTGCACTGGTGGCCTTCAGTCCTACATCCCCTTCTTCATTTCTCTTGTTAGAGCAAGTATAATAGTAGGCTATAAGCCGGCTAAATGCTGAGGTGGAGGAGAGAAGAGAGGAGAGATAGGAGAAGCGGGCTATAAACTTACAGCCGGCTTGGACACAAGAACCAAGAAACTCGGTGAGAGAGACAAGTGGGCCATGTATTAATTGTAAAGAGCTAACTATTATATGGGTAGGCTGAGAGAAGGCTATAAAGAATCTTATAGCCAACAGGTCGGCTGTATTATTAGCCTTGCTCTTAATGGCCTGGCAGATCTTGTCTTCCCCTACCTGAAAAAACTCACATTTATTATGCAACCAATAGTAGCATTGGCCATGGTGTCTGTTCAATCTCATCGTTTTGCCCACATCTGATTATAAACCGTAACATTTATTAACGATAAAAAAATAATTTATGGGTTAAACTTTTATATACGAGCATGATTAGGTTTTTGTCATTTTAAACCATATCTTTTTTTAAAAATTGATAAATATATAGATGCATTTAGTTTGTTACCAAAAATTGGTAATGCCTAAGTAATTTTTGCAACATCATATTTGGCATATTTTATCAAAACTTGGCGATGCTATCAATTTTTCAAAATTTTAGTATTGCCAAATTTTGGAAATGTTATTTTAGCAGTAATCTAAATATATCCTATATATCTTTTTAGTGACTTAAAAGCCAACGCTAAAAATAAATTATAATAAAAAATTAAGGTCTACTACTCAACTCTAAATTTAAGATTTAAAATTTAGGATTTGGCTGCGCTTGACAAGCTGAAGAGCAAACGATGGAAATGTGCTAACAGTAATAAAAATGGGTTCACAAATTTTGGGATGGAGTAAAGGTAACAAAAATGGCTTCCCAAATTTGATCTTGAGCTTATCTGTGCAGTCAGTGAGCTGTACTGAACTACTGATGAACAGTTACTGAAGAACATGGAATTTATTAGTAAGATGGAAGAGAGGTTGCTTTGCTTCAGCTCGAGTGTACTGCATTTTCCTATGCTGGATTCCTTCGAGTACGTGTAAATTTAACACGCCGCCATCAATAGGAATCTGGTACAAAGAATGATGGAGCAGGGGCATTTGAATACTGTATATTTTATTATCAACCCAATTCATCAAGCAATTTGCAGCAAATTGGATGCAAGTCTGAAGAACAAAACCTGAATTTCATCTGAACCGAATCCCTGCGAACTCCTACATTCGAGATTCCAGTTAGAAAATATGCATTCTGCTGTCACAAATTTTACTAGGACAAGCACGAATTGCTCCTAAAAGTTAATTTTTTTTATATATATCGCACGAATTGTCCCTAAAAGTTAGTAAGAAAAAGAGAGCAAAAAGCCTTTCCAACCGTGGTGTTTGGTGGGCTCAGAAAGGAAAAAAACCAGAATACCTAACATTCAGTTAAATTTCAGTCAAGTACAGTGCAAGGCAGATGCACGTAACAATGTAACATCACGGCAATGAGCTGGTTAATCTAATCCCTTAACTAACAAATTCCCAATCTCACAGGGCCCCAGATCTTTGTTGCTAATTCCAAAAAAACAGCTTAAAAATTCGTAATAGAGAGTAGCCTCTCTCACCTTCTTCAATGGCAAAGCTTAAATAGAGTGAATGGGAAGCTAGAGCCATGGCCATCATCATCATCAACGATGCATCCATGGCTATAGCCTAAGAGGAAGTGGAAGAGGAGATGATGAACCCATCACACCCAGCCCAGCACTAACTAACCCTCCCTTCAATCCAACTCCACCTCAATCCAATTCCATTCTCTCGCTCGCACCAAACAGCTGCACCGATTTGTTCTTTTCCCACTTAAAAAATTTGGATCTTTTTCGGGTGCTAAAAACCCTTTCTTTCTTTCTTTCTTTTCTGTCCACTTCGTTCGTGGTGGAGTGGATTTGGACCACGCGCACCACCGCAACCAATCCCCCTTCCCACGACAAATCCTAGCCGGAAGCAAGAATACAAGGGAGAAATCGATAGAAATCGACCCTGAATTGGAGCAATTCGCCACCAAGAACTCCACCACCAGGAGAGGAATCCATCATTTCTTGGCCCACTCCACCAATCCGAAGAAAGAAATCGCGAGAAATCCCCAACCTCGATTCCACCAGATTATAGCGCATCATTAGCGGAGGATTAGAGAGAAGGAGAAGGAAGAGAAAAAAAAGGTGGAAGCAAAGCAATGGCGGAGGTGGCGCTCTTCCGGGGCCCGACCAACCTCGCTTCACCCGCAAGCCGCTCCTCCTCCTCCTCCTCCCAATGGCGGAGGTGGCGCTCTTCCGGGGCCCGACCAACCTCGCTTCACCCGCAAGCCGCTCCTCCTCCTCCTCCTCTTCCTCACTGCGTTATTTAGCCACCGCCGATGGCGACGTGCTCCCAAGAAGAAGCAGCAGCGGCAGCAGCCCGGGATCTACAGGAAGCTTGGGAGTCCAAGAACGGCGCGAGGAAGAGGGAGAAGAATCGGAGGAGGAGGAGGAGGAGTGGTCGTTCTTGGCGCTGCTGCTCGCGCTGCTGCGGAAATCGCTGCTCGGGTGCAGCGCGGAGGACGGCGGCGGCGGCGGCGGCGAAGGGATGGAGATAGGGTGGCCGACGGACGTGCAGCACGTGGCGCACGTCACCTTCGATAGGTTCCATGGATTCCTCGGGCTCCCCGTGGAGTTCGAGCCCGAGGTGCCCCGCCGCGCTCCCAGTGCGAGGTCTGTTCATCACTAGGAGCTGAATTCTTCAGAGTTTCAGGCCATTCAGTTTGTAGTTCAGGTTTAATTTTCTGGTGTTCAAAAGTGGTAAACCTTTTTTGTGTGAATTCTTCAGAGTTTCAGGTCATTCAGTTTGTAGTTCAGGTTTAATTTTCTGTGTTCAAAAGTGGTAAACCTTTTTTGTGTGAATTCTTCAGAGTTTCAGGTCATTCAGTTTGTAGTTCAGGTTTAATTTTGTGTTCAAAAAGTGGTAAACCTTTTTTTGTGGGGGTCATTGTTTGCATTTCTGCTGGAGTTTTGATATGAATTGTTGCAGCTTGTTAAAGAGTCCTGGAATTTAAATAGTGTTGGCTTCAAACAAGTTGTTCTTAAATTTAGATCGCATTGGTGTTTGCAAAGTATGGTTTTTGTTTCGGTTGTGGTAAAAAGAAAAGTTATTTGTTTATTAAAAACTCTGTGCGACTGTGCCGCTTTCATCTGAATTGGTAGAAAGACATTTTTTATGTTTTCTAGGTGAAATTTTAAATTCTGTTTGAATTAAGTGTGTGTATTATACTCCGTTTGGTTTTGGTCTTTGTTTTGGTAGACTTTATAACCTTTGCTGCATTTGAACCGTGGTAGACAAAATGTGCATGTCTTGATGATTGGGGTTAGGCTTCGGACCACCACTCTAGAAATGTAGATGAAGTGTGTGTGCCACTTTTTTCTCCATCACTCATTAATAATGGTCCAATCATGTCTTCAGATGTACTGTTTTTTGATGGCATCGCATGATTTTTCTGTAGCTGCTTACTACCTTTGTAAAACTTGGGTGGAAAAAAATACCTTCAATTATAAATGGTACTGTAATCAAACTGTTGTTTTTTCTACTAACAAATAAGGCTGGTTGGACCATTGTAGTGGTAGTTTGTTGTAAATCAATTAGATCATGTGTTAGAGAAAAAAATTACTGTTATATTTACCTTATTAAAGGTATTTACTTAGTAATAGTAGCATGTGGTTTGCCTGCTCCTTCATCCTGGCGTTTACAGCGGTAGTATTTCTTTCCTGTTCCTTTAACCCATCAATAATTGTGGTCCTGTTTGACTCATAAGCAAGCACACCAATTTAACCCATCAATATTCATGGGCTAGAGCTTAAAAGGTATGCATATGATTATCTTTCATCAACCGAATCTAGTAAGAAGGAAAACGACACCTTTAATTAAACACCATACCAGAAGAAATTGTCCTAGGAGTTCTGTTGATTGACATTGGAATATATATAAAAAAAGGATCATGGCATCACCTGTTATTAGAAAGCTATGAGAAAGTGTCATGTTTGACTAATGATACACGCCATATTAATTGGATGATCCATTCACTTTTGTACTTTCATTTTCATTTGTCTACATGTGTTTGTTTTGTGTTTTGAACTTGAGTTGCTTGAAATATTGATTTTTTTTTCTTTGCTGTCCTTTCTGACTTACTCCTATACATCTATACTAGGAAAACAGCATATACAATAAGGGAAGTGAAAAATATTCTGTTGGGAGTCCCAGGTCATTAGTACTACGTAATCTAAAAAGAATAGATAAAACGGTTGTTTATCCAGTTTCGACTTTATGGAAGAAAGGGAACCTAGTGTCTTCAAAAGAAGATAAAGCGGCACAAACACCTACAGATAGTCTTCAAACTGAAGAATTGCTGGTAGAAGGTCAATAAAATTGTATCATAAAGTTGGTGCTCAGTCAATAGCTGGAGAACATGAAACGAGCAAAGCTCCTGAAAAAGAAAATGTTCCCTGGGACAATTTATTGCTTGGGTTAAGCTAAGCAATACGGAATTAGTATTTTAACAACCTTACTGATAATGCGACATTTATGCATGTCTTTTATTTTGGTGCAAAGATTTGTAAGTAGGTTGATATAACTCATAAGAATTTGAACAATGTTTTTATGTACCATATAAATTGTTAAAATATGTTTCTTAAAAATATGCCTTGACCTTATTGACAAGTGCTCTTCAGCTCTTGTTTTCATACATTAGGTTGATTCTACGACAACTTTTGCAAGCTTAACCTATTTCAACTGATAATATGGAATTTTGAGCAATATCGATTATGCTTAATTTTTGTTTGATTTAGCATCTGAGATTGTCAGCTGATTAAAACTTTACTTGCAGTGCAAGTGTCTTTGGAGTTTCAACAGAATCGATGCAGTGCTCCTATGATTCCAGAGGAAACAGTGTCCCAACGATTCTCTTGATGATGCAAAGACGCCTTTATGAACAAAGCGGTCTTCGGGTATGGCTTGTTAGATTTTAATTGATTTTAAAACTATTTAAATTGGTTACTGTTTGTGTTTTAATCAGTGTCTTTGTTTGTACTTTGCAGGCAGAAGGTATTTTTCGCATAAATGCAGAGAATAGCCAAGAAGAGCTTGTGAGAGACCAATTAAATGGTGGGATCGTGCCAGAGGGTATTGATGTCCACTGTTTGGCAGGTCTAATCAAAGTAAGCTTCTTTCTATTATTTTGAATTATGTGATTCCATTGACATCACCAGTATCCTAATCACATGTACAATACTCAGAGAGCTGTTGATTATTGTCTGTACTGAACTAGTGGAATTTCACAAAAAGAAAAACACCTGGCAGAGAATCCAGACTTACTTTCTATGGAACCTGATCATGTCCTTTTCATTTAGAAAGATATTTTTCACAATTTATTATTCGTCAACACATACAAAATTGAGGCTGTGCTGTCAGCAATATTCTGTTGCATAATCTAATCTTTGCTTTTGGAAGCAGTTATAGGTGCGGTCACACAAACTTGATAACAAAGGTGTATTCTCACCCCATATATATTTTCGCATGTTTTCCAGGCCTGGTTTAGGGAACTCCCGAGTGGGGTGCTGGACTCAATCCCACCTGAACAGGTGATGCAATGCCAGTCTGAAGAGGACTGTGCTCGTGTTGCCAAATGCCTTCCACCAACTGAAGCAGCCTTACTAGACTGGGCTGTTAATTTGATGGCTGATGTTGTCCAAGAAGAACAAATAAACAAGATGAATGCGCGTAACATTGCCATGGTTTTTGCACCAAATATGACTCAGGTAATGTGTTATCCTCTTGCGATCATAGTACCGATATTTCATTAGGTGGATTCTAACTGTTGGCACACGTGTAATGCAGATGGCAGATCCCTTGACTGCACTGATGTATGCAGTACAAGTGATGAATTTTCTCAAGATGCTAATACAGAAAACTCTCAAGGATAGAGAAGAGTCTGATCTGGATGATTTGTCTCTTCCTCAGAAGGACCCGTCTGATGAAAATGGACACCAGACCACCGGCCTCTCGCTTGATTCTCACCCTGACGAAGGATCCAGGCGTCCCTCTTTCGTCAGCGAGGAGCCCCTTCTGAACAGTCCAGTGCACAGCACTGAAGAGAAACCTAACAAGACCAATCTTGCTGAAGGAAAATTTGCGGATTCCAGTTGCCCGGCAAATGTAGCCCTAACGAGCATGGAGACGGAGGGCTCTACTAGTTGCTCCCAACCTGCTCTGGCAGCAGCTGCCGCTGCTCCCCGTGCTACAGCTATGAACTTACTTCAAGGCAAAGGGAGCCGTAGCCTGAATAGTAGGAGGACTAGAAAGGGCAAGGTGCAGTTTGGAACACGTGCTGCTCCAGCATCTGAGAAATCAAAAGGTGCGAGCATTGTGAGCAGGATAAACTCCAAGGTTGAACGGATCGAAGCGTGGCGATGAAATCAGAAGTTGCCGCAAATTGTTGTTGTGAAGTAGATGACTGACCCAATGTTTCCTGTTTCCTGAAAATAGGACCAAGAGCTGTGTGCTTTGTGCATTTTGCATTTTTTGATGTGCTTATCATTTCTTGTTGGACCATGATCACGGTGTTTTTAGATCATTTTCTGTTGCTGCTAACTTATGTATCTTGTTTATGAGTACTACTGTTGTCTGAGTGAATCAAACAGACTGTTGCTTTCCCCTTGTACATAAATGTCTCCAATGCCTATAATCTTAGCTATCTGAGAATTGTTCATGGATAATTATGTTGTGTACTTGTGTTTATTCTCGTTTCCTTGTGTACCTCTTTTTTTTTTATCTCTCATTCTTCTGGAATCTGGTTGGATCAACCAACTCTTCCTGCATTTTCATCTTGTTTGCGAGTACTCTGTTATCGTATGTTTGAAAATTTAAGTTCTAAGTTTTGAACATTGGATCCTCGATTCCAATTCACATTGAGTTAATTCATCCACCTCATGTTTCTGAAAGTATCGTAATTTCCCTATACTGAACTATCTGAAATGAGTAATTCTACGGTCCTCGAGGAGGTACCATGAGATACCAAAAATTAGTGTAAAATTTGGTACCTCATGGTACCTCATAGTACCTACGTATCAAGATGTTCCAAATTTACAATAGAAAAAATGGTACCTCCTCAAGGACCGTAAAATTACTAATCTGAAATGTAACTCTCACCATCTTATCCATGTCCATCCATTGCATCATGTAGCTTTATCCTACTTCTCCCTCCTTCACACTTTTTGGTTTACTGAATCTACGGCAAGATTTTATAATCGTCAAAAGAACAACAGTATAAACAAGAAACACATCTATTGCAATTTCATCCAGACATCCAGGTACGCTTCAGAAAGAAAATTCAGACAGATAAGAGGCAGCCAAGAAATGCAACTTTCAGCTTTGCTTTCTGCCTGTTCAGCTGTAAATGGGATGAATTGCATTCCATTTAATGTGACAGTCGCATCCTTTATTCCCTGTCAGTTTTGAAAGCAGCTACATATTCCATCTTCAAGATCACTTCACAGTGGTGTGATTCTCAGTGACAAGAACACTACTGGTTGGAGAAAATCATCGCGCCATTATCAGATCAGTTCTTGCACCACGTGAAATTGGAATTGTTTTTTGACAGAACGAATGGAATTATGTTCTAGTGATCTTATCAGAGTTTTACATCATGGGGGAATATCCGGCGAAAACCATCGAATAAGTGAAAATACGTGGAAACCGGACCTTTTTCATGGGTTTGATGGTTTTCACTGGATATTTCCACTACATCATGGTCTACAATCATATCTCAGTCGCACACAGAAATGGTAACTGAAGCATTTTTTTTTATAATACAAATATTAGCCTCTACATCCAAAATACATGTGACCAAGTAAACTGAGTGTGAAAAAGGGAGGAAAATACCTCAAAGGAACTGACATTAAGAGGAAGAATAGGTGCCCTACCTCGAGACAGAGAGAACTCAGAAAATTGATCTAGCTTCTTACTTCATAGAGACATAAAAGCATCTGGATCATGCAAGCAAGTCACAGCAAGATCATGGCAAACATGAGGACAGGTCAACTCCTGTTCCAGAATCAGAACAGTGAAGCAACTGACGTGTCAAGTACAGATAACAGATTTCATGGGGCTCAGAGATGCCTCCTCTAGCTGCATTATTGCACACCTTTTACCTGCTAGTAGCTTCTGAATTCTGATCAAGCAAGCCAAAAAGTACTTATATTATATAAGATCCTGAATTCTGAACACCAACACTTGTGCTTGCAGCTTGCTGTTGCAGTGGCAGTCATACAGAAGTACAGAATCGAGTAGTAGTAGTAGCAGCATTTGCAGGCAAAATGACAGGTCTCCTCAAGTAGTTGCTCTCCACTTGTGAGAAAATATTCCAATTCCACAGCCACATACATATGCCTGAATCTTTCTCAGCCTCTTCTTTTTTCTCTCACTCTATATATATATAATATAATACAACGATATATCTCTCTCTTCCTCTGAATTCATCAGAGAATTACTCAAATTTCTTCATGCCCAAAATTTGCCAGTCACACACATATTTTTATACAAATACAAAACAATTTTTCTGCAAATTGTCCATCTCTGACGCCTCATCTGAATTGACTGACGCCTTTTCGAGGTAAACGCAGTGAACATCTACTTAAGCACTTTGGCTGAAGCTTCTGCGGCATATCTTTTTTTGCCGGTGCAAAGCTTTGGTTTCTTGGCCGGTGGTGGCGCGCGCATGGCGGCGGACGGCGGCGCGCTGAGGCGGCTGTTCGAGAAGCCGCTGCCGGTGCCGGAGAAACCCGACGCTGCTGGGGGCGCTGTCGGCGTGCAACCATGTGCACCACCGCAAGAAGCTCGTCGACACGGCCTCCTTCACCGAGATCTTCGGCGAGCTCCACTTCCAGGAGAAGCCGGTGGACGTCGCCGCCGCCCGGTTCCTGCGCCGCCGCCGCCGCCTGTTCGCGCGGCGTCGTGGATCGACGTGCGCCGACGACAAGAGCAAGGACGACTCGTCGCTGGACGCGCTGCTCGCGCCGAAGTCGTCCGCCGTCAAGGAGCGCCAGCTTCTGCCTCAAGAGCTCCGAGTCGTCGCTGCTGCTCTGCACCGAGGGGCTCGGCCGGAGAGCACGGTGGACGCCGACGACATGGTCAAGGACGGCGACGGCGACGGCGAGGCCATCCGCCGTGGCGAAGGAGAGACGGACGGCGTGGAGGAGGACGACGGCGCGGGGAGGGAGAAGCGTGGGCACGCCGACGCCGGCACCGACGCCGCCGACGTTCCCGCCGCCGATACGGTCGATCGGGCGCGGGCGGAAAAGCCATGCGTGTGCTTCCGGTCGTTCCGGGCGGAGGGGAGGTTCGTGCTGATGGAGGTGGTGATCCCCGGGAAGAGCTCCTGCAGGCGACGCGCGAGGGCGGCCGCCTCACGCTGCGCTTCGCCAACGCCGCGGCCGTGCGGCCGGCGGCGAAGCAGACGACGATGTCAACGACGACGACGTTGGACGAGCGTCGATGGCGGCGAGACCAAGAATGCATGCGCAGCAAGAGATGATATGGTTAGCTAATAACTACACTTGTTAATTAAGATGGCTGCAAGTCGCAACGAATTAAGAACTTGATGCTTTTGAATATTTGATCGACGTGTGTCAAATCGCCATGCGTGAATCCAAGCAAATAGGAAAAAGTTTGTTCCAAATCAAGGAGAAAAAGTTCATAAGTGATCATTTCAGACTTTCATGGTTGATTCGGGGAAGCACGGTATGGCATGGACTCATAACTTTTTTTTTTAAGGTGAATGACTGGCGGGCTTTGCCTAGCAGTATAAATTTTATAAATAAAAAGAGTTATTTACAAAAGAGCCACAAAGAAAAATGTTTTTAGGTTGTAACCAATCAAACACAGTCATTCATTCTGCACATATATATAGAAGAATCTCTCTCTTAAACTGAATTATCCAAGCTTCGAAAGTTGGGTGCACATTCTGAAAGATTAACCAGTTTCTTTGCTTCCAAATATGCTAGTAAGCATGGACTCATAGTTTTTATCCACCAGGATGAAAAATATACTATTCGCATATATAAGATTTTAATAGGATTTTAGTAAGGTCACAAAAAGTTACATGAATATCGTGAAAGCATTTTTTACTTATTAGCACATGATTAATTAAGTATTAGCTAAAAAACTTGAAAAATATATTAATATGATTTTTTTACAATAACTTATCTATAGAAATTTTTGTAAAAATCGCACCGTTTAATTCGGGAAGCGTGCACGTGGTAAACGATGGAGTGGAGGTTGGAAATCTTCACTTGAGAAACACAACCTAACACATTGATCGGTAATGCCAAAACTCGCCCTCCTCCCTTAGCACCATATTAATAGGGGAGATCAATGTCGTGTTGTGGTGACAGTCATTTCACAATCATCTTCTCCCCAAAACCCTAAAACCTCTTACGACCCCGATTACTTGTGTTGGAGGGAGAACTTGCAATTGTCCTAAGGTATTGTAGATGGCCATCGGAAGGCCTCTTTGGAATCAAACCAGAGATCACTTCGACCGCGTTACTGCTACAACTACTTCTACACCAATAGACGCTGAAGCGATTCGAGGAACTGCTCCCTTTACTTCCACCCTGCACATTGTGGAGGAGACAACAAGTATTGCACTAATGGTTTTTCAAGGTACCTGCAACCTGTCAGTTTTTCACCTTTAAATTCCGCATTAGGAGTAGGACGGTAATGTTTAGGCTAAACAATTAGATTAGTATATTAGATAATCTACAATATCATTTTGATGTACCAAAACTATAGTATTTCATCTCTTTTAAAATAGTTACCGTTTTAGCTTTTGTTTATAAGTCGATTATTAAATTATAAAGATAAAGATATATACAGTTTAACATCACAATATTAATTTATATTTTTGGATATACTATGTGAAATACTTTCTTCATACCATATAATTTTTATTTTATTAAACTAAATTAATTAACATGAATTGATAGTCGAAATTAGAAATGTCTATCTTAGAACCAAGCTAAGACAAATTAATTAATTTTTTTTTTAGAATTACACAGTACAACGCAAACACTCACAACGTACGCGCACTCACCCCTATAAACACACGCACGTAAACTCTACCCCTATGAGCATCTTCGAAGACTTGAGTACGTGTCTATGTGACCGGCCGGTAATATTAAGGCGCAAGAGCAAATTGATGCAGTAATCGCTCAAGCATACATATCTTCTGTGCTGCATTTCACGCACAAAATCCGATCGAGTGAGTCTGATGCCAACATCTACTAATTCAGATTCTTGCTAGCTAGGTATAGCTCGGGCCCAACGCTTGGTGCCATTATCTGAAAATGAAAGAAAGCATGGCCACACGCACTAAAAATTCATCCAGGAATTTTTGGGCGTCAAAATACATTTCATTTGCGTTGAATGGTTTTACTACTTGACTGGTCATATTTATCTGACGTCAGGAGTATATGAAATTGATAAGTTTTTTATGAGTACAAGTTAGAACGCGTGCGTGCATACATACCATACCCATGCCTATGTACACCTTTGTGGTGCATACTAGCACATGCCAAAAAAAAAAAAAAATCTGATATCACATAGCATGGGTATGCACGCCCGTGTGCATGTGTCTCCTCCGTCCCAAAATATAAAAACTTAAAATTGGATGGGATATTTTCTAATACTACAAATTAAGAGAACTATTTTGGGACAAAGGAAGTGCTGTACGTGAGATTAAACTTTAGTAAAATATGAGCCCATGTGAAAAATAGAAAATAACGAAGCAAGCTAAAAGTTGCAAGTTAGAATTAGACTGCTCCTAGCCTCTTCACAATTAGGATGAACACTATCTATGTCTTTTTTTTAGAAAGAGAAGGACGATATGATAACAGATGTGATGGCACTAGTACAGAAATCATTTTTCCCAGCCAGCCCAAAAGGCATTTTCGTGTGCAGAAGGCCAACCTGTTTGCCCGAGATGGTCAGTGAAGATCACCATCTTCGCGTGCTTGGCTGCCCAACCACACACGAATATATATCTTCGTAGGCGGGCCGCTTAACGCGACCGCACACGAAGATCGAGTATCTTTATTTTACAACTAATATGTACATAATTGTAATCAAGATAGTATATATTGTACGTACTACAAGATAATTGAGCTATCGCCACCAATTTATTACAACGAAAAATAATTCGTGGCAATATATTGTACTATCGCAATGATATTTTTTCTGTAGCAAATAACTATACTTTGTTGCAACGATTTACAATCGTTGTTTTATTCAATATTTTTGTTGCAATAGGAAATGAGCTATCACCACAAAAAAAACAATACTATTGCAAAAAAAAAACATGTTCTATCGCCACACATTTAATTTTTGTGGCAATTTGCATAGTACATGGTACTTTTCACTATTTCCTATTGCCATGATCAACAAATTCGTTGCAATAAAAAATTTATCATCTCATAATTTGACTTATTCTTTTCATATGGACACGAATTATGACAAATTTTATATGAAATTTATAGCTCTCGATGAGATCTACAACTTAATTTTTTCATTTGAAATCTTTTAAATACTCAAATTCATGATTCAAATCTCAGTTAGGAAGTCTCAAATGGAATTGTTTGTATTTTTAAACAAAATTAATGAGTAGGTGAGTTGGTCATGGAGAACGCGCGTGAGGGAGAGATCTTGGGTTCGAATCCTGGCCATGACAGGATATCAAAAGAAAATAGTTAGGATGATAAATTAATATTGAAACATTTAATTTGGTACGTAAGAACTAATACCACACATGGAGTGGTGGCAATAGTTATTTATTGCAACGAAGTGAAGTGTTGCAATATATATTTTTTGCCACATCCATTTTATAGCAATATCAAATTTTATTACAACTAAATAAAAATTGTTGCAATAACCTGTTACCACGCCATTTATTACTACGGCTAGCAACGATTTTAAGATTGTGGCAACATGTATCTATTGCCACAATTTTAACATTGATGTTACGATTTTTTTTTGTGGCGATAAATTATTTTTCTAGTAGTACTCATTGTACACAATCTTAGCTCATCCGTTATATAAATTAATCTAATAACTGACAATTATAAAATTTTAGATCGACCACTAATTAACAAATAGAGCAAGATGTACTTCTTGATCTATGTATTATTCTACTACTTCGCAACCTCAAACCCTTCTGAAACTGTCATGATCTTGTATCTTAATTTCTGGTCCTACTATACCCCCCTTTTCTTTTTCTTTAAAATGAAAAGCATTTATGCCCTTTTTTCTGGCTCACTGTACGTCACACTATATACTACGTGAGATGCTACAAACAGGGCTTGACTCGATCGGCTGTCCCTTCTTCTTTTCCTTGATGAAAGAACCCTGCAACTGACAAACAGGAAAAGTTTGGAGAAAAAGGCAGGGATCGATGTAAACTTGCTGGAGCTTTTCGATGCAGTGAGAAGGTCGTAGTTATCGATCAATTTCCTTTTTTTTAAAAAAATAAAAGAATTCATTTGAGACATTGAGGTAGCTATCGATGGTGCAGTGGAGCTAGCTAGATTTCTCCTTACATTTTCTGCCTTTCAAGTTTAGATATTCCCATGGATATATAGCTACCCCTATGAGCATCTTCGAAGACTTGAGTACGTGTCTATGTGACCGGCCGGTAATATTAAGGCGCAAGAGCAAATTGATGCAGTAATCGCTCAAGCATACATATCTTCTGTGCTGCATTTCACGCACAAAATCCGATCGAGTGAGTCTGATGCCAACATCTACTAATTCAGATTCTTGCTAGCTAGGTATAGCTCGGGCCCAACGCTTGGTGCCATTATCTGAAAATGAAAGAAAGCATGGCCACACGCACTAAAAATTCATCCAGGAATTTTTGGGCGTCAAAATACATTTCATTTGCGTTGAATGGTTTTACTACTTGACTGGTCATATTTATCTGACGTCAGGAGTACATGAAATTGATAAGTTTTTTATGAGTACAAGTTAGAACGCGTGCGTGCATACATACCATACCCATGCCTATGTACACCTTTGTGGTGCATACTAGCACATGCCAAAAAAAAAAAAAAATCTGATATCACATAGCATGGGTATCTCCTCCGTCCCAAAATATAAAAACTTAAAATTGAATGGGATATTTTCTAATACTATAAATTAAGAGAACTATTTTGGGACAAAGGAAGTGCTGTACATGAGATTAAACTTTAGTAAAATATGAGCACATGTGAAAAATAGAAAATAACGAAGCAAGCTAAAAGTTGCAAGTTAGAATTAGACTGCTCCTAGCCTCTTCACAATTAGGATGAACACTATCTATGTCTTTTTTTTTTAGAAAGAGAAGGACGATATGATAACAGATGTGATGGCACTAGTACAGAAATCATTTTTCCCAGCCAGCCCAAAAGGCATTTTCGTGTGCAGAAGGCCAACCCGTTTGCCCGAGATGGTCGGTGAAGATCACCATCTTCGCGTGCTTGGCTGCCCAACCACACACGAATATATATCTTCGTAGGCGGGCCGCTTAACGCGACCGCACACGAAGATCGAGTATCTTTATTTTACAACTAATATGTACATCATTGTAATCAAGATAGTATATATTGTACGTACTACAAGATAATTGAGCTATCGCCACCAATTTATTACAACGAAAAATAATTCGTGGCAATATATTGTACTATCGCAATGATATTTTTTCTGTAGCAAATAACTATACTTTGTTGCAACGATTTACAATCGTTGTTTTATTCAATATTTTTGTTGCAATAGGAAATGAGCTATCACCACAAAAAAAAAACAATACTATTGCAAAAAAAAAACATGTTCTATCGCCACACATTTAATTTTTGTGGCAATTTGCATAGTACATGGTACTTTTCACTATTTCCTATTGCCATGATCAACAAATTCGTTGCAATAAAAAATTTATCATCTCATAATTTGACTTATTCTTTTCATATGGACACGAATTATGACAAATTTTATATGAAATTTATAGCTCTCGATGAGATCTACAACTTAATTTTTTCATTTGAAATCTTTTAAATACTCAAATTCATGATTCAAATCTCAGTTAGGAAGTCTCAAATGGAATTGTTTGTATTTTTAAACAAAATTAATGCGTAGGTGAGTTGGTCATGGAGAACGCGCGTGAGGGAGAGATCTTGGGTTCGAATCCTGGCCATGACAGGATATCAAAAGAAAATAGTTAGGATGATAAATTAATATTTCTTCTCACAGCTCTCATCGCTTTGGTCGCTACTCAGGCCATGGCTTCTGATCCCAGTCCTCTTCAGGACTTCTGCGTTGCCGACAGGAACTCTCCAGGTAGTGTACTTCTTCACTGATCATGCAGTTACATCATATTAACAATGATCTGAGACATTCATGTTGTACATATATATGTTTCTAGCTTTCGATCTGACCTTTGTATGTTCTTCAATGCAGTACGTGTCAATGGGTTCCCTTGCAAGGATGCTAAGGATGTGAATACTGATGACTTCTTCCTAGCAGCTAACCTCGACAAACCGATGGACACAACCAAGAGCAAGGCTGGATCCAATGTTACATTGATCAATGTGATGAAACTCGCGGGTCTCAACACCCTTGGCATCTCCATGGCAAGGATTGACTATGCTCCTAAAGGGCAAAACCCACCACACACGCATCCCCGTGCTACCGAGATCCTAACGGTTCTTGAGGGTACACTCTATGTTGGTTTTGTTACATCGAACCAAGCAAACGGAGAAAACAAGCTCTTCACCAAGACACTTAACAAGGGTGATGTCTTCGTATTCCCACAAGGTCTCATTCACTTCCAGTTCAATCCAAGCTATGATAAGCCAGCAGTTGCCATCGCTGCACTTAGCAGCCAGAACCCTGGAGCGATTACCATTGCTAATGCAGTATTTGGATCAAATCCACCAATCTCGGATGACGTTCTTGCTAAGGCATTTCAAGTGGACAAGAAAGCTGTGGATTGGCTCCAAGCTCAGTTCTGGGAGAACAACCATAACTAAATTATTGATGCTTGATAAGGTTCAAAACTAGTGATTGGTAGTAAAAAGAGTTTGTTGATTATTATATTAGCTAAATATTGTATACTTCATGTAATCCTAAGCTCGATATTTTATATCATTCTTTTTATGAATAATGTATATCAGTACACATATATATTTGTCACATGATGTATGATCTGGGGTATTAATTTAATATAGTTGATTTCTTGGGTACTTTTTTAACACTCATAAAGATGGATAATTAAAATCATATTAGTAGGGATGCATTTCCCTCGTTCAATATTTTTATTTGTTATGTAGCTCACAAGATCATAGTACTCATCCAAATTAATCTATTCTTTTTCAATTCTTGTGATTATCATGAAAATTTGAACGCTTCAAAAACATATAAAATTTGTTTATAGATGTGAACCAAATTCATTTATATATAACCGTTAGTTACTGACAAAACCAACAAAATAAATTCAAACAAATTATCTACAAATGAATTTTTGTTTGATTTTTTTATAACTAGCAAATCTAAAAGTATGATAAACATATTATAATGAATCAGGAAACAATTGTGTTTCACGTATCATCATGTCTGACAAATCATAATTAAAATTTCCAAATACAGAAAAAAAGGAAATTCTAACAATTCACCATCGCCCGTTCTCGTCGCTGGCATTGCTTAAACTCATGCCTCTGACACTAATTAAGTTGTAGTAAAAAAAATTAGAAGATTTGGTTTCTGCTCGTATGAAAGAGTACAATAATAAGCAATTTTGATAAAAGTACATATACTACACGTAATTCAATTGGTCATATATCCATCATATCTCTATTATTATAAAAATTGAAGATGTTTTTGCCGGTATTTTGTTACGTCATCCGTGTATGAGTTGGTTTTTAAGTTCGTTTGCTTTTAAAAATAAATATTCGCATTTGAATCGGTTTTTAAGATCGTTCACTTTTAGAAATACAGAAGGAACCATATAAGAAATCTGTTTAAAAAAACTCGCATGCTAACTTGAGACGATCGGACGTCTAACTGCAGCTCATGATTTTCTATATATATATATATATATATCCAAGCGAACTGCTACAGTGAATTTCATCTTAACTAAATCATATAATAGTAATAAGATTAAAATAAATTTCACCCGTTACAGTGCACGAGCAATTATTCTAGTATATATCAAGTTAACAACTCTGCTCCAGCACATGCTGAAGAGGAAGGAAGAGATCGAGTTCGATCGGGCTAATTAACAGAAAAAAAGGGCATAATAGTTTTACTAATCTCTTTTTACCAGTTAAAACTACTACTATAATGTTTTTAGAACGGATGAATTATAATATAGCGCAAGCGAAAAGGACAAATATTTCCATTATTGGAACTATTTCTTTATCTAACCCTGTTTGGGTATCCAGCTGATCGACCAGGAGAATGAAGAGCCGCCGGCCGATGTGATCGATCGATCGATCAGCCGGTGATCGAGCTTTGAACTGAATTAATCAAAACTACAAATTAGTTGAAACTGTCTCAGGGCAGCTGCAGGCAACGGGGAGCATGTTGATCGATTCAGCAATTACCGATATCCTTTTTAATTAGCATGCATGTGTGCTAGTTCTTGAGTAATCAGACCTTATTATATTTGATGTAACACACATGGAAGCTTGAATACGCGGAGATCATTGACAGATTAAAAGGGCCATATGGAACAAAGTTACTAAAGGAGTGAAGAGGCCAAGTATACGTACGTTACATAGAGAGAAGACATGGTCATATGTTTATCTGCACCTGATACTGTATAACACAGCCAGGCTTCATCATCAATCTAATGCATGCATGACAGGCACTAAAATAATCTAATTGATTAACCAATCGGTCACCGTGTTGCTGGGAAGACAACTTGAATCCATCCACTAATCCATCAAATTAAATAAGTTCTTGCCCAGATGCAAATCTATCAAGACCGGTTCAGACTTTAGAGCAGATGAACAAGTCGTTAGTTCAGCCTTTTTTTTATTTTTCTTATTGACCACTTCAGAATCACCTCATTCTCAGAGGCCTATATATATGGATGCATCCTTTCCTGGCCAAAAACCATCAGCTAGCTGTAGCTCCATATACACAACAAGCTAGCATCGAGTAATACTTCTGCAGAAGCAACAGTTCCATCAACTTAAACATGGCCTCCTCCAACTTCTTTCTTCTCACAGCTCTCATCGCTTTGGTCGCTACTCAGGCCACGGCTTCTGATCCTAGTCCTCTTCAGGACTTCTGTGTTGCCGACAAGAACTCGCCAGGTATAGTTTTTCGTCATCGATCATCCAATTGCATCAAATTGATGACTATCTCAAACATCCGTAATGTGTATATATAAGTTTCTAGGTTTCTGACCCATATATGTTTTTCAATATGCAGTGCGTGTCAATGGGTTCCCTTGCAAGGATGCTAAGGATGTGAGTGTCAATGACTTCTTCCTAGCAGCTAACCTCGACAAGCCGATGGACACAACCAAGAGCACGGCTAACTTGCAGGTCTCAACACCCTTGGTATCTCCATGGCGAGGATCGACTATGCTCCTAAAGGACAAAACCCACCCCACACACACCCTCGTGCCACTGAGATCCTTACTGTAATTGAGGGCTCACTTTATGTTGGATTTGTTACATCTAACCAAGCAAACGGAGAAAACAAGCTCTTCACCAAGACACTCAACAAGGGAGATGTCTTTGTGTTCCCAGAGGGTCTCATTCACTTCCAGTTTAATCCAAGTTATGATAAGCCAGCAGCTGCTATCGTTGCACTTAGTAGCCAAAACCCTGGGGCGATTACCATTGCTAATGCAGTATTTGGATCAAATCCACCAATCTCGGATGATGTTCTTGCTAAGGCATTTCAAGTGGACAAAAAGGCAGTGGATTGGCTACAAGCTCAATTTTGGGAGAATAACCATAACTAAATTAAATTATTGATGCTTATCTGTTGAAAATTAGTTATTTGTAGTAAAATGGTTTGTTGATTGTTAGTAGCTAAAAATTGTATACTTCATGTTATCCTAAAAATATGTTATTTGATTCTTTTTACGAAATAATGTATACCACTACGCACATATGCATATGTTACGTGATGTATGATCTGGGATATTAATTTAATATATTTGATTTCTTGGTACCTTTTTAACACTCAATGATACATAATTAAAATCATATTACTAGGGATGTATTGCCCTCGTTCAGTACTTATATTTGTTGTGTTGCTCACAAGATCGTAACAAGCATCCAAATTAGTTTCTTCTTTCTCAATTCTTGTAGTTATCATTGTTGAGAAACATAAAAAAAAATGTTTGTACATGCGAACTAAATTCCTTTATATATAACCATTAATTACTTTAAAAACCAATATAATATAAACAAATCGTGTAAGAAATGACATTTTGTTTGACTTTTTTATTACTTCGCTAGTTTTAGACTTTTAGTGAGCGGTTTATAGGTGTGAACTGTTTAATAACTAGTGAATGGTTTATAAGTGTGAACCGTTCAATAACTCCAATAATCAACATGTAGTGTATTACTTTCAAACCTATGATTCAGTAGAGGTGACGATACACACCACTCGAGACTCAAGAGTTTATTACTCTTTTGAATGTAGTAATTTCACAAGATTTTCACAAAAAAAATGTCCAATTCTTATGAGTATACTTCACAATTACCACGCACGTTCTAAAGAACCCCTTGAAGGCCATCTGATCCTAAATCTCATTTGGCCAACAATGGAGTTGGTGACCTAATCGATCAGACATGAAACGACATTACAATGAACTGAAGACAAAAATATGAAACAACACAGTACAACATTACGATCTAACAAAAAGAAACATAAAAAAACATTGGCTTAAACATTAGAAATTTTAAACATTAAAAAAACTGTATCGGCTATATCTGACTTCCTCCTCCCCTCCAATGGTTGGATCGGGCTTTCTTCGACAACCTCAAACGCTGCAATGTGATGACCCGGTGATTCTTTCTATAAATGACCTTGACTTCCTTGTTGTCAGCTGCGATGGCGTGACCACCACTTGCTCCGTCCGCTGCTTCTCTACGATGGGTTTCCCTCTCCTCGCTGTCGTCGTTGTAGTTGTCCTCCTGTTGCCATCGGCATCAGCTACCCTTATGGTGACATGTCATCATCGCCGCATCAAAGGCTCGGTGGGAGATAGAGACACACACAGAGAGAGAGAGAGAGAGTAGAGTAATCGAGTGCGCGATAAGGGACAGAGATGTGAGTGAGACAAGGGAGAGAGAAATACTTGAATGAGTGGATGGGAATGATTGGCAGGGAGCCGGTTTTTTCTCCCAGATCCAGCGCCCAGCTTGGAGCGTTTTCAATAGAACTATACTTTTTTTTGGAAATTGCTAAAAAAAACTAATCACAATTTTATTTTGGTAAATGCTTTCAAATATAACTATGGTATAGTTGTAGTATAACTATAATATAATTACACTATAGTTACATTGTAATTACAATATACCTACATTCTAATCTCTACATAACTTAGCTGTAAAGTTGCATTTTTTTTAATCCTTATAAGTTACATTGTAGTTATAGTATAATTATTGTAGAATTATAGTACAACTATACTGTAGTTATATTTGAGAGTTTTTCACTTAAAAAAATTGTGGTACCTTTTGTGGTACCTTTTTTTTTAGATAATACTTTTTTATGCAAAACACACTCCTGGAGACAGACGAAGAATAATATAACAAGCGCTAAAAAGATAAATATTTCCATATATTGGAAGCTAGTATTTGTTTTAACTCCTCTCCTAGCTATCCATATGCAGCTGGCCAGGGGAATGAAGAGCCGCCGGCCGATGTAATTGATGATGTAATTGATCTGGTGAGCTTTGAACTGAATTAACCAAACTACCATTAGTTATTAGCTTGAAACTGTCTCGGCAGCTGCAGGCAACAGAGAGCGTGTTGATATATTCAGCAATTAACTGCAATACTGACATTATCAACTTCCCTTTTAATTAGCATGGGGGCTAGCTCTTGACTAATTAATCAGACATTCAGACGTTACATTGCCGTAACACACATGGATGCCTGAATATGTGGAGACGAAAGGGACCAAGTATACTTTACATGGATAGAGAAGACATGGTCAATCTACTCGTTAACGTACATTATTTTTGTTACAACTTGGATGTCATATTAAATTTGTATATTTGTAAAGAATATATTTTAATTTAATTTAATTATCTTATCATTTTTTTAAATCTTCTTGAGAGATAAAAATCCATCTCCCTATCTTTAACATAATATGGGCCTGTTCACTTTGATGACATTTTCAACCATACCATTTTCTGGTAAATTTGCCAAAATTTTAGCTAAGTTTTGTTTGTTGCTAAATTTTAGTAAGCACATATAAAATCTTGCCAAAATTTGGTAACCTTGCCAAAATTTTGGCAAACTTACCAAAATTTAACAATGCTACAACTTAGTAAGATTCAAAATAGTAGTAAAGTGAAAGCTCTATGTTTCTATTCACATGATAACAGAGACAGCCAAGACATCATCAATCTAATGCATGCATCATGCATGACAGGCACTGGAATAATCTAATTAATTAATTAGTCGGCCAACCTACCTGTTGACTGGGAATTAAGATAGCTTGAATCCATCAAATTAAATAGTTTCTTTCCCAGATTCAATCATTAAGAGTTTAAGACCAGTTCAGACTTCTGAGGATATGAACCAGTCACTAGCTAGCTCATCCTTTTCTTATTGACCACTTCAGAATCATCTCATGCTCAGACGCCTATATATATGGATGCTTCCATGGACAAAAGCATAAACTACAGCTATACAAGAAGCATCGACCACTACTTGTACACAAGCAAAAGTTCCATCAACTTAACATGGCCTCCTCCAACTTCTTTCTTCTCACAGCTCTCATCGCTTTGGTCGCTACTCAGGCCATGGCTTCTGATCCCAGTCCTCTTCAGGACTTCTGCGTTGCCGACAGGAACTCTCCAGGTAGTGTACTTCTTCACTGATCATGCAGTTACATCATATTAACAATGATCTGAGACATTCATGTTGTACATATATATGTTTCTAGCTTTCGATCTGACCTTTGTATGTTCTTCAATGCAGTACGTGTCAATGGGTTCCCTTGCAAGGATGCTAAGGATGTGAATACTGATGACTTCTTCCTAGCAGCTAACCTCGACAAACTGATGGACACAACCAAGAGCAAGGCTGGATCCAATGTTACATTGATCACTGTGATGAAACTCGCGGGTCTCAACACCCTTGGCATCTCCATGGCAAGGATTGACTATGCTCCTAAAGGGCAAAACCCACCACACACGCATCCCCGTGCTACCGAGATCCTAACGGTTCTTGAGGGTACACTCTATGTTGGTTTTGTTACATCGAACCAAGCAAACGGAGAAAACAAGCTCTTCACCAAGACACTTAACAAGGGTGATGTCTTCGTATTCCCACAAGGTCTCATTCACTTCCAGTTCAATCCAAGCTATGATAAGCCAGCAGTTGCCATCGCTGCACTTAGCAGCCAGAACCCTGGAGCGATTACCATTGCTAATGCAGTATTTGACGAGCACTGTCTTCATGTGGCCCAGGACTTGGAAGGATACGGCAGAAAACCGACCAATGCAGATGAATTGGCTCAGATTAACACCAATGGCAATGACACATGAGAGAGTCAGGAAAAACTGCAGAATGATAAAAATGCCATCGTAAGATAAAATGGAAAATATGCGGTCAAATACATACAAACAAATCAAACATGCACTCAAATTCATCAATATTCTAATCAAGTACAGTTTACCTATAGATTACTAAAAAGCAAGACATTGCACACAAAAGGAAAGTATAGACTATAGTTGTTTGAAGTTACAGATAACGAGCAATGCTGTAAAGTAAAGACTTCTTTGGTCACAAGATATAATGTAATGCTAGTCTAGGTCATTTGAAAAATAACATGGTGAACCTGCAATATTACAGAATGTGAACCAGCAAAATGCTGACCAGGAGCAAATCAACATTACACAACTAACCAAACTGCAAGGCGAATTACCTACAGAAAAACTAGAACATGTATAGCAGTGAGATCAGATACAGAGCATCGTAAAGAGGCTAGCTTCTTACCAAAGCAATCGATGTGAAACCAAAGTGATCCACCCTTTTGCCTGTCAACAAGAAATCTACAAAGGGCCCCACTAGCAGAAGGGATCCTGCTTGGGCTGGAGCAGTGTGACCCAGGAGGTTGAATGAGTTCAGAGAGTACTTTCGTTGGAGAAAATGAACATACTGCAAAAGGAAAATAGAAGAGTTAAAACTGTATTGTCAATGCGTCCAGGTAAGGAAAAGAAATTAAGGTGCTATTTGTCTATAAGTTAAGAAGTGACAAAATCAAACAATGATTAAGGAGTGCCAATTATTCATAACTAACAAGGACTACAGGGAACCAACAATGATTCAGGGAGTGCCATCTGCCAATTATTCATCATTCGTCAATAAGCAGACCCATAGATAAGCACAGTCATTGTTGTGCCACCATGCAATAATTTCTCCCCCGTAAAAATGTTTATGGTTGCCAAAGGACAGCTATAGGAATAGAAGGCAGTATTATCTCATAGCAGATAAATGGGACATAACCATACAAGTACAACATTGGTTGGTTTAACTTACATATTGTTGCAAAGCTGTGCTCCAAACAGCTATAACAGCAGCAGCCAGACCTTTTGCATTTACACTGACATCAGTAACTGTGCAGACTGCAACACCTATAAGCACAACCATTATGCTCAGCTTTGTGTCCCGAGAATAATGTACATGATCGAAGACAACCTCCAGGAGACATGATGCAGGTATCATGCAGAGCTTTGCTATCTGAAGAGAACAAAAGGATTCTTTAGCTTTTGAAACTTGCTAATCTTGATATAACTTAGCTGTAAAGTTGCATATTTTTTAATCCTTACAAGTCACATTGTAGTTATAGTATAATTATTGTAGAATTAAATTACAACTATACTACAATTATATTTGAAAGGTTTTCACTTAAAAAAATTGTGGTACTTTTTTTTATAATCCCTTTTTTTTATGCAAAACACACTCCTGGAGACACAGGAAGTATATTATAACAAGCACTAAAAAGATAAATATTTCCATATAGGATGTGTTTGGCAAATGAGATATGCGAGGTGGGATTGGGAAAGGGAAATTGATGAATGGCTAGGATTAAATGAAGTGTGAAGAATGGATGGCTAAGATACAATATTGCCCTTTAAAGGGTGGGATATTATTTCTAAATCCCATTTGCCAAACAAAGCCATATTGGAAGCTAGTATTTGTTTTAAGAGTTTAACTCCTCTCCTAGCTATCCATATGCAACTGGCCAGGAAATGAAGAGTCGCCGGCCGATGTAATTGATGATGTAATTGATCTGGTGAGCTTTCAACTGAATTAACCAAACTACCATTAGTTATTAGCTTGAAACTGTCTCGGCAGCTGCAGACAACAGAGAGCGTGTTGATATATTCAGCAATTAACTGCAATACTGACATTATCAACTTCCCTTTTAATTAGCATGTGTGCTAGCTCTTGACTAATTAATCAGACATTCAGACGTTATATTCCCGTAACACACATGGATGCCTGAATATGCAGAGACGAAAGGGACCAAGTATACTTTACATGGATAGAGAAGACATGGTCAATCTACTCGGTTCTTAGTAATAGTTAACGTGTACATTCACGGTATTTTTTTACATCTTATAGATGTCGTATCAAACTTAAGGGATATTTTTTAATTTAATTTAATTATCTTATCATTTTTTAAATCTTCTTAAGAGATAAAAATCCATCTCCCTATTTTTATCATAATATGTTTCTATTCACCTGATAACAGAGCCAGGCAAGACATCATCAATCTAATGCATGCATCATGCATGACAGGCACTAGAATAACCTAATTAATTAATTAGTCGGCCAACCTAGCTGTTGACTGGGAATTAAGATAGCTTGAACCCATCAAATTAAATAGTTTCTTCCCCAGATGCAATCTATTAAGAGTTCAAGACCAGTTCAGACTTTAGAGGAGATGAACCAGTCACTAGCTCAGCCTTTTCTTATTGACCACTTCAGAATCATCTCATGCTCAGAGGCCTATATATATGGATGCATCATTTCCATGGACAAAGCATCAACTATAGCTATACAAGAAGCATCGACCACTACTTCTACACAAGCAAAAGTTCCATCAACTTAAACATGGCCTCCTCCAACTTCTTTCTTCTCACAGCTTTCATCGCTTTGGTCGCTACTCAGGCCATGGCTTCTGATCCCAGTCCTCTTCAGGACTTCTGCGTTGCCGACAGGAACTCGCAAGGTAGAGTACTTCTTCACTAATCATGCAATTACATCGGATTGACAATGATCCGAGACATTCTTGTTGTTCATATAGTTGTTTCTAGCTTTTATCTGACCTTTGTATGTTCTTTAATCCAGTACGTGTCAATGGGTTCCCCTGCAAGGATGCCAAGGATGTGAATGTTGATGACTTCTTCCTAGCAGCTAACCTCGACAAGCCGATGGACACAACCAAGAGCAAGGCTGGATCCAATGTTACATTGATCAACGTGATGAAACTCGCAGGTCTCAACACCCTTGGCATTTCCATGGCAAGGATCGACTATGCTCCTAAAGGACAAAACCCACCACACACGCACCCCCGTGCTACTGAGATCCTAACAGTTCTTGAGGGTACACTCTATGTTGGTTTTGTTACATCGAACCAAGCAAACGGAGAAAACAAGCTCTTCACCAAGACACTTAACAAGGGTGATGTCTTCGTGTTCCCACAAGGTCTCATTCACTTCCAGTTCAATCCAAGCTATGATAAGCCAGCAGTTGCTATTGCTGCACTTAGCAGCCAGAACCCTGGAGCGATTACCATTGCTAATGCAGTATTTGGATCAAATCCACCAATCTCGGATGATGTTCTTGCTAAGGCATTTCAAGTGGATAAGAAGGCCGTGGATTGGCTCCAAGCTCAGTTCTGGGAGAACAACCATAACTAAATTATTGATGTTTGATAAGGCTCAAATTAGTGATTGCCAGTAAAAAGGTTTGTTGATTGTTAGTAGCTAAAAATTGTATACTTCATGTTATCCTAAAAATATGTTATTTGATTCTTTTTACGAAATAATGTATACCACTACGCACATATGCATATGTTACGTGATGTATGATCTGGGATATTAATTTAATATATTTGATTTCTTGGTACCTTTTTAACACTCAATGATACATAATTAAAATCATATTACTAGGGATGTATTGCCCTCGTTCAGTACTTATATTTGTTGTGTTGCTCACAAGATCGTAACAAGCATCCAAATTAGTTTCTTCTTTCTCAATTCTTGTAGTTATCATTGTTGAGAAACATAAAAAAAAATGTTTGTACATGCGAACTAAATTCCTTTATATATAACCATTAATTACTTTAAAAACCAATATAATATAAACAAATCGTGTAAGAAATGACATTTTGTTTGACTTTTTTATTACTTCGCTAGTTTTAGACTTTTAGTGAGCGGTTTATAGGTGTGAACTGTTTAATAACTAGTGAATGGTTTATAAGTGTGAACCGTTCAATAACTCCAATAATCAACATGTAGTGTATTACTTTCAAACCTATGATTCAGTAGAGGTGACGATACACACCACTCGAGACTCAAGAGTTTATTACTCTTTTGAATGTAGTAATTTCACAAGATTTTCACAAAAAAAATGTCCAATTCTTATGAGTATACTTCACAATTACCACGCACGTTCTAAAGAACCCCTTGAAGGCCATCTGATCCTAAATCTCATTTGGCCAACAATGGAGTTGGTGACCTAATCGATCGGACATGAAACGACATTACAATGAACTGAAGACAAAAATATGAAACAACACAGTACAACATTACGATCTAACAAAAAGAAACATAAAAAAACATTGGCTTAAACATTAGAAATTTTAAACATTAAAAAAACTGTATCGGCTATATCTGACTTCCTCCTCCCCTCCAATGGTTGGATCGGGCTTTCTTCGACAACCTCAAACGCTGCAATGTGATGACCCGGTGATTCTTTCTATAAATGACCTTGACTTCCTTGTTGTCAGCTACGATGGCGTGACCACCACTTGCTCCGTCCGCTGCTTCTCTACGATGGGTTTCCCTCTCCTCGCTGTCGTCGTTGTAGTTGTCCTCCTGTTGCCATCGGCATCAGCTACCCTTATGGTGACATGTCATCATCGCCGCATCAAAGCCTCGGTGGGAGATAGAGACAAAGAGTTATAGCTCGCAGTTTAATAAAAAAAAAAAAAAGAAAAAAAAAAAAAAAAGAAAAGAGTGGGGACGGTTTACTAGGTCTTCAATTAACTAGTAAACAGTTATAGTGGAACCGAAAATAACATCCAATAATCACTTGTAGTGTCTTACTTTCAAAACCTACGATTGATTGCTTCGAGACTTCAGAGTTTATTACTACTTTGAATGAGTAATGTTCACACTTTACCAATTACCACGCCCACCTCCTGAAGAACCCCTGTAAGACCATCTGATCACTGAATCTCAATTGGCCAACAACGGAGTTGGTGACCTAACGAGTCGTACATGAAACGGACATTACAATGAACTGAAGACACAAAAATCTGAAACAACATAAAATGCCTAGTACAGACATCACAACACCTGAACAAAAAGAAACATAAAAAAACATTGGCTTAACACATTAGAAATTTTAAAACAGCTTAAAAAACTGTATCGGCTATATAATGATTCCTCCTCCCATTAATGGTTGGATCGGCTTTCTTCGACAACCTCAAACGCTTGCTATTGTGATAGACCCAGGTGATTCCTTTCCATAAATACCTTGACTCTCCTTGTTGTCAGCTTCGATGGGCTGTGTACACCACTTAGCTCCATTCTGCTTGCTTCGCCACGATGGTTGCTCTGCCTCCTTGTATGTTCGTCTCGGTTGTAGTTGTCCTCTCCGTTGCCATCGGCGCTAGCTGCCCTTATGGGATGCGTCATCGCTGCATCAAAGCCTCGGTGGGAGCACACACACACACAACACACAGAGAGAGAGAGAAGAGTAAGCGAGTGCGCGAATAAGGGAGAGAGATCGAGCGAGACAAGGAGAGAGGAAATACTGAATGAGTGGGATGGAATGATTGGCGGGGAGCCGGTTTTTTCTCTCCAGATCCAGCGCGCCCGCTTGGAGATGTTTTCACTAAATCTATATTTTTGGAATTGCTAAAAAAGAAACTCGAAATTTTTTTTGCGTAAAAGCTTTCAAATATAACTATGGTATAGTTGTTAGTATAACTATAATATACATTACACTTAGTTATTGTAACTACATGTAATTACAATATACTTACATTCTAAATCTTGATATAACTTAGCTGTAAAGTTGCATATTTTTTAACTTACAAGTCACATTGTAAGTTATAGTATATTAATTGTAGAAATTAAATTACAACATACTACAATTATATTTAGAAAGGTTTTCCACTTAAAAAAAATTGTGTACTTTGTTTTATAATCCCTTTTTTTATGCAAAACTACACCTCCCTGGAGAAACAGGAAAGTATTTTATAAACAAGCACTAAAAAGATAAATATTTCCATATAGGATGTGTTGGCAAATTGAGTAATGCACGAGGTGAATTGGGAAAGAAATTGTATAAATGGCTAGGAATTAAATGAAGGGTGAAGAATGGATGGCTAAGATACTATATCGCCTTAGAGGGTGGATATTATTTTCTAAATCCCATTTGCCAAACAAAGCCATATTGGAAAGCTAGTATTTGTTTTAAGAGTTTAACATCCTCTCACTAGCTATCCATATGCAACTGCCAGGAAAATTGAAGAGCGCGGCGATGTAATTGATGATGTAATTGATCTAGTGAGCTTTCAACTGAATTAACCAACTACCATTAGTTTATAGCTTGAAAACACTCGTCTCGGCAGCTGCAGACAACAGAGAGGTGTTGATATATTCAGCAATTAACGTGCATACCTGACATTATCAACTTACCTTTTAATAGCATGTGCTAGCTCCTTAGACTAATTAATCAGACATTCAGCACGTTATATTCCCGATAACACACATGGGATGCCTGAATTATGCGGAGACGAAAGGGACCAAGTTATAGTTTAACATGGTGAGAGAAGACATGGTCAATCTATCGGTTCTTGGTAATAGTTACGTGTACATTACGGTAATTTTTTTACATCTTATATGTCGATCAAACTTGTTAATGTTGTAAAGGATAAATTACTTATTTCTTTCTCTATCATTCTTTAAATCTCTTAAGAGATAAAAATCCATCACCTCAATCTTTATCATAATATAGTTTCTATTCACTGATAACAGAGCCAGGCAAGACAATCATCAATCTAATGATGGCTCAGCATGTACAGGCACTAAATATCCTAATAATTAAAATTAAGTCGCGCCAACCTAGCCTGTTGACTGGGAATAAATAGCTTGAACCCATCAAATTAAATAGTTTCTTCCCCAGAATGCAATCTATTAAGAGTTCAAGACCATTTCAGACTTCTGAGGAGATAGAACCAGTCACTGAGCTCAGCCCTTTCTTATGACCAACTTCAGAATAATCTCATGCTAAGAGCCTAATATATATGGATGCATCATTCCAATGAACAAAGCAATCAACTATAGCTACACAAGAAGCAGTCGACCACTACCTTCTAACACAATGAAAATTCCATCAGCTTAAACATGGCCTCCTCCCAACTTCTTTCTTCTCACAGCTTTCATCCGCTTTGGTCGCTACTCAAGGCCATGAGCTTCCTGATCCAGTCCTCTTCAGGACTTCTGCGTATGCCGACAATGGAATCCGCAAAGGTAGAGTACTTCTTCACTAATTCATTCAATTACAATCGGATTGACAATGATCCGAGACATTCTTGTTGTTCATATAGTTTCTAGCTTTTATTGACCTGTGTATGTTCTTTAATCCCAAGTTATCGTGTCAATGGTTCCCCTGCAAGGATGCCAAGGATGTGAAGTGATGACTTCTCCTAGCAGCTAACCTCGGACAAGCCGATGGAACACAACCAGAGCAATGGGCTGCGATCCAATGTTACATTGATAACGTGAATGAAACCGCAGGTCCAACACCATGGATTTCCATGCAAGGAGTCGGAACTATGCTCTAAAGGACAAAACCCACCAAACCGCACCCCGTCGCTACTGAGATCCTAAACAGTTCTTGAGGTACACTCTATTTGTTTTGATTTACATCGAACCAAGCAAAACGGAGAAAACAAGCTCTCTCACCAAGACACTTAACAAGGGTGATGTCTTCGTGTTCCCACAAGTCACATTCATGTTCCAGTTCAATCCAAGCTATGATAAGCCAGCAGTTTGCTATTGCCTTTTGGCACTTTTAGCAGCCAGAACCCCCCCTGGGAGCCCATACCCATTTTGCCTAAATGCAGTATTTGATCAATCCACCAATCTCGGATGATGTCTTGCTAGGCATTTCAGATGTTGGAATAAGAGCCGTGGATTGCTCCAAGCTCAGTTCTGGAGAACAACCCTAACTAAATTATTGATGTTGATAAGGCTCAAAATTAGTGATTGCCGTAAAAAGGTTTTGTTGATTGTTGTTAGTATGCTGATGATTCTTTTTACAAGTAATCGTATAAACTACGCACAATATATGTTACAAATGATATCTAGGAATTAATTTAATATATTGATTCCTTGGTACTTTTAACCACTCGTAAGGAAACAAGAGATTAAATTCGTATTACTGGGATGTATGCCCTCACTCTCAGTACTTCTGTGGTGTCGCTCACAGATCGTAAACAATGGCAGCATCCAAATTAATCTATCTTTCTCATTTGCTGGTTATCTCTAAATTTAAATGCTTAAGGAACAATACATATTTGTTTACAGATACGAACCGAATTTGTTTATACATAACACTAATACTGACAAAAACAAACAGAAGTGGCAATACAATTTCCATACCCCTTTGGCCTTCCACGCACGAGGCGACGACAGCCAAGAGACAGCCCCCAAAGGACCCTGAATGGAGCTCATTCGGCTTCTAAGCGCTTCTCGGGGGTATGACCAAATAATACTTAATCGGGTTTGAACAGTTTAACTTTTTTAACAAAATAAATCTAATAAAGCTACTATTAACATTTCAAGAAATACCAAACGTGCAAACCAACTGTATCCAAAGAATACCATCGCTACGGCCGCCTACAACTATTACGTCATCACCAACCCTACACAAATTAAGCATGGCAGGCTAACTGCGAAGGACCATCGGTGTGGATATAGCCCAAATCACAACGACGACGAGATAATCCTAACGAAGCAATGACTTCATCATTTGAAAATGGTAAATGCCCAGATAACAACAACAATATGTTAATCTGTAACACTTGACACTTGCAGGCCTGACATTTCGGATCTACTCACTACAACAACAAAGCCAACCACACTTACAGAACAAGCACGTGTTCTTAGTCTAAGATAAGCATGACTGAACTGCTTCAGAATATAGCTAGTGCTCTGTACATATCCAGAGGGAAAATGTAGAACTCCGTGTTAATCACAAACAATTACTACATTGTCTTTCGGACAAACTGTCTTGCAACCCCTGTAGAACATTCTCTGCCGTCTCCCCCATAAGAAATGTACAGGGAAACCAAAAAAAATCGGATGACCAAGTGTATATTAACTGTAACTATAGCTATGGACAATGATGAGTTTCCTAGATGCGATCTACGGCTTCAGCGGTAAAACGAAAACGCCTGCAAGGTTTTCCTTTGACTATAATCATTACTTGCATCACCAGAAAAACTTCACAGAAGAATTGTCATATCGATCGCAGATCACATACTATTTTCACTGCCATCCTTCTGCTAATGCTCCACTAGGCCTTCTCGACCTACTGGGAAGGACGCTCCGCCGCTCTTTGCCAACCTGGTTTCGGCTGATTGCGTTCCCATAGCCATATCATCAAACAAACAGCGAGGAATCCCACCCAGGACGACCCTGAAAATTCAGCTTCCTGCCAAAGAAGAGGGAAACCAGGGACCACAACGAGCACTGTCTTCAAGTGCCCAGGACTTGGAAGGATACGGAGAAACCGACCAATGCAGATGAAATTGCTCAGATTAAACACCCAATGGCATGACACATGAAGAAGTCAGAAAAACTGCCAGGAATGATAAAAAAATGCCACGGTAAATATAAAATGGGAAATATGAGGTCAAATACATACAAAACATCAAAACATGCACTCAAATCATCAATATTTCAATCAAGTACAGTCTCTATAGATTACAAAAAGCAGACATTGCACAACAAAGGAAAGCTACTAGACCTATAGTTTGTGAAATTACAGATAACGAGCAATGCTTAAAGTAAAGACTTCTTGGTCACAAGATATAAACAAATGCTAGTCTAGCCATTTGATAAACTTGCAACCATATAGAATGTGAACCAGCAGAATGCCACACAGCAGCAACATCACCATTTAACAAACTACCAAACTGCAAGGCGAATTACCTATGGAAAAACAGAACAAGTATATCAGTGAGATCAGATACATTAGCATCGTAAGGCTAGCCTCTTACCAAAGCAATCGATGTGAAACAAAGTGTCCACCCTTTTGCCTGTCAACAAGAAATCTACAAAGGCCCCCACTAGCAGAAGGGATCATGCTTGGGCTGGAGCAGGTGCCCAGAGGTTGAATGAGTTCCAGAGATGTACTTTCGTTGGAGAAAGATGAAACATACTGCAAAAGGAAAATAGAAGAGTTAAAAAATGTATTGTCTATGCGCTCCAGGTAAGGAAAGAACATAAGGGCTATTTGGTATAACTTAAAGAAATGACAAAATCAAAAACAATGATTAAGGAGTGCCAATTATTTCAACTAACTAAACGGACTACAGGGAACCAACAAGATTCAGGGAGTTGCCAATCTGCCAATTATTCATTACATTCGTCAATAAAGCAGACCTCATAGAAAGCACGAGTTCTTGTTGTCCACCATGCAATAAATTCTCCCCCGTAAAAACTTTGAATGTTATGCCAAAGACAGCTATAGGAATAGAAGGCAGTATTTCTCATAGCAGATAAATGGGACATAAACCATACAAGTCAAACATTAGGTTGTTTAACTTAATATTGTTGCCAAAGCTGTGCTCCAAACAGCTATAAAAGCAGCGCCAGACCCTTTTGGCATTTAACAACTGACCATCAGTAACTGTGCAGACCGCAACACCTAATAAGCAAACCATTATGTCAGCTTTGTGTCCCGAGAATAAATGTACATGATCGAAAAACCCTCAGGAGACATGATGAGGTATCATCAGAGCTTTGCTATCTGAAGAGAACAAAAAGGATCTTAAGCTTTTTGAAACTTAAAGTTTCAAAGCCATGATGAATTTAGCTAGCAGGAACCATCCTTGCTAACCTGATAAAACCCACACAGAGTCCACATCAAGTCACATCATTCCAACAATCGACAAGTCAAAAGATCACACAAATTTAAATCAGATCTGGCAAGTGGTAAGTGGGAGGGTGGCTGAGGCCAACCACCGAAACACGATAGTCCATCAGGTGGTTGTTCACAAAATAGAAGGCCAGTTTAAGGGTGTGGCTGCAAAACACAGAACATAATCATTAACATGGCATAGGCAAGGAGATTTATCCATTTATCATAACAAATGAAAATATGTTGCAGCGTGCAGCCCATAAATCTGGTGGATATAAGAAACAGGATAATTTACAATGCTCCCCGGTGTTCCATAAGGTCCTTTTCCATGTCAGAAGGCAGTGTTGGCAACTTCGTGACAAAAAAAAAAGTTCTTGATCATAGCCTATAGCAGCTAGAACAAGGCTTTGAGAGTTCCAGGAGGGATCCTCATAGGCTCATATTAACTCGTGTTAGATCACAATCAAAAAAGCAGCCATCTGATGACCGTTTTTCGGCATCATAGATTAGGCATACAAGTTCAGTTAAAGAATTATCGATCGTCTAGAACTCAATGATTAGGAATTTGTGCTAAGCATGCGAAAATAAGATGACTGAAGGTTTACAGAATGCCTGTTAGTGTTGAATCAATTGCATGTCCAAGAACAAACATCTGGAGTCTCACAATTACTACACAGATCTAGTAATATTTAATTCGTATCAATATTGAATCAAACAGCATACTGCTAGTTTGTCATTCAGAACACGGAGTAAGCCTAGAATAAAAACATCACATCACAAAATAAAGAACACAAGATATCTGGAAGGTTAGCGAATAACACACACACCGAAACTTGAATCCATGACGTAGCCATCAGAGCTTAGTTGACCATGCATGATTCCACGACGAGTATGTTGAAACTCATGCCGCAAACATCCAGCACTTCTTCTTGTGCGGATTTGCTCAGGGGAGAAGCATTTCGCTCGAATTTCCTCCAGACTTGAACAAATCATACACCAACCTCGGCCAACGGGCGCGACCTAACAAAATTTGTTGGAGAAAAAACAAAAGAACAGCAAAGCAATTACTACCAAGGTTATGACAGAGAGAAAGCGACGCTTCCAGATCTAGGAAGAGAAGATGGGTGCGGCTAGGAGGGATGAATGAGAGAAGAAAGGCGGGGGTGGGGGGGCGGACGTGGGTAGGGCGGTGCTTACCGGCGGCACGCCACCGCTGCTCGCCGGATGGAGCTCGTCGGCGGCGGCTGGCGATGGCGAGGCCGAGGGGCCTTTTCGTTTTTGTTTTTCTTTTCTTTTCTTTCTTATTATTTTGCGCGAAGCCACTCTCTCCAGATCTGCCCCTATGATGTCTGAGGGCTATTTGTACTATGTTTTGGTTTGAAAATTTTGAATGGAAAATTTGATTAAAGAGAAACTGGATCACACCACAGATCGTGCTGGAAGTTTATATAAAAAACAAATTTTCTCTAGGTTGTTATCTTATCGTTTTTAAAGACATGTCTAAAAACAATTTTAACCAACTATATTTTATTATAATTATATATATATAAAGTATGTGCCAAATGCAGCCTCGATCTTAGACAAGTTATTATGCCCTCCTCCTATTTGCAAATCATTACGCTCACGTCCCAAAATTAAGGCTGTGTTGAGGGATGAGGGATAAGAAAGATTGTGAAGATACGCCAAAACGAGGGGACCATTACGCATGATTAATTGAGTATAATTATTTATAACTTTAAAATGGATAATAGA
>CM020189.1:1411906-1424653 GCA_009805545.1 Oryza longistaminata | reverse complement strand
TTTTTTTAAAGCAAACTTTCATATAGAAAATTTTTGCAAAAAACGCACCATTTAATATTTTGGGAAGTGTGCACGCGGAAAACGAAACAAACAAACTCCCTTTGTTCTCCAAACGAACGCAGCCAAATGCAGTTTTGCACTGTTCACGTCTAACGTTTGACCGCTCATCTTATTTGAATTTTTTCTATGATTAGTATTTTTATTGTTAGTGGATGATAAAACATAAATAATACTTTATATGTGACTAAATTTTTTTTAATATTTTCATAAATTTTTCAAATATGACGGATGGTAAAACGTTCAACACGGATACCCACGACTGCACTTATTTTGGTACGGAGGTAGTACTCTTTAAGATAAACCATCATTGCCAACTTAAAGTTACTATGGGGTTGTTTGGTCTTTTACCCTATCAAATCGTTGCTAGCGCCAAATTTTTACCATATTAGCACTACCAATTCTTTAGTAGGGTAGAGATGCATGGTACATATTTGAATTGCTATCAATTAGTGCCAAATTGTTAATGAGCATTATCAATGAACATACACTATTACTATTCAAGATGCCAATAAATTGATAAGTTCATATTTTTGGCTTCAATCCAAAATAGCCCTGTTCCTCTAGAGCGAGGAGACATCAGATGGAAGTTGAGAGGTCACTGCATCAGATCTGGTTCTTCCTCTTCGTTTTTGTGGTGCTGTGCCTGCTCTTGTTCTGAAGCAAGATGGTGGTGTATTCCTTTTGTAAATACGGGAAGGCAAGACACTAATGGGTGGATGCATATGGTAAAAGAGGGTGGTTAACACTGTGTTGGTCTGTATCGATAAGCACGTGCCTAAAGCATGCTGATATAGAGATGTACTGTGACAAGACTTAAGGTGAAATGCACATTTCATTCTTCTCTTGTCCTAAAATTAGGAACTGTGTTGCCTCGTCCAAACCATCTGATCAGTTTGGTCTGTTCGGTTTGCCTTGCACCTGTCCCTTACTACTATACAGTACTTAACGCAATTTGTACTATTAGATGGTGCCAGAATTTTTGAAACGTGGCTGAATCATAAAATGAGTAAACACCGATTAATTGAACTTTATGCCCCCACACCAGGCAAATTAAAGTGACTGACTGTATTGAAGTTCAAAAATTACATTTCGTTCCGTAAGGTTGCATCTTTGCATTTCAAAAAATGGTTAGCATCTTGTCCATTTCACAAAACGTGCTTTGTCACGTTTGCGGCAGAGTCTCAGATTCGCAGATGATGAATGCAGTAATACATTGCACGTAAAAGGCCAGTAAACCTAGCGAGACATGGATTCGACTGATAACTTGATCCACTTTCAGAATGGGAAAAAAAAAATCACGGCGTTTACATAAGCTTCATTTGCTGTACCAATCCAGAAAGAGAACGGAAAAGGTAAGAACAAAGAAGAAAAGTAGGAGGAAGGTTCTACTGCTGCTGTTGCGCTGGATCGCCTGGGATAGCTCCTTGTTCCCACGCTCCACATTGTTTGTAGCTTCAACTGCCTGAGAAGAAGGCATACGTTGTGCTATAAGAAATCAGGAATGAAAACACACAGATAAAGGTACATGATCACTTGCCAATTTTCATATATAGCACCATTGGACCTCCTGAGTCATCAGTTAAAGATCTTATACCTTATTTCGTTAGATGGTATTATAAAGAGGGAAATGCAATGTAGAGACCATGCCAGTTATTCAGAAAAAGAAAATTTAATTTAATGAGGGAAATGCGTGTTCCAAAGATCCCAATAAGAAGATCAGTGGATGATAACAAACGACAGACACATCATGTTTAACAGTACATCAGCAAAAGAGTGCCATTTATATTTTTTCCACGAATATCTACATGTATGTTCACATAAGAAGACAATCTACAAGAAAGAAATAACAGATACGGTGTACTGGCTTAAATAGATTTTCTACCTGGTCATATAAATACTGGATCTGCTGAGCTTGTTGTAGAACATGTGTTGACATGAGATGATTGAGTGCTGACATCTCTATCATCTTTGTCTCTGTTTCTTGGACAGCATCAAGAAGATTTGTCAACTCCACCTAAGATACAAGTAAAAGGATGCAAATAATTAATCATGCATCATTCACTCGAATTTCACCAGCATAATACATATACATCAAAATATTACCTGAAGAGCTCTTGTTTCATCATCCAAGAGTTGTTCTTGAACTCTTAGTGGTGCAGTAGAGACCTCCTGATCTTCAACCTTTGAAACATTAGATTTTAATACAAGGTTTGGCTTAGAAGGTTCAGCAGCTTTGGTTTCTCGTTTCTTCTGAATCCGTTTTCTTGGCATCGCTCTGTTAATAGCATCTTGAAAACGCATGGTCCGAAGACGATCAAATTGCGCAGTTACTGAGTGAAGACGCTCACTCAAAATCAAAACCTGGAGAAATTATATGGAAAACACAGCTTAGCAACATGATCATGTAATTTGCATAAAAGAGAGATTCGTACTAAGAACGCAACATGACCATGTAGTTGCCTATACTAGCAGCTCTGAATCAGAAAATAAAATTTCACATTGTTCAAATTCACCTATTTTTACAGGATGGTTGCAGCATGGCTATTTTGTCCTATCTAATGTCCAATAATAGCAATAAACTAAGGGTGTGTTTAGTTCCACACCGAAATTGGAAGTTTGAAGAAAAAGTTGGAAGTTTATGTGTGTAGGAAAGTTTTGATGTGATGGAAAAGTTGGAAGTTTGAAGAAAAAGTTGGGAACTAAACCCGGCCTAAGGTATGGATATCATGCTACCAGACCCACATCATCCAACTTCATCAGGAAAATAAATGCTGGACCTATCAATTCTTCTAATTAAAGGATAACACCCAGATTTATCTGTCTGTTAAACAACTTGTCTCAGTAAAAGATAATTTTGTCCAAGGGGAGAAGATAAATTATCCACAAGGAGTTGATTAGTTTAAAAATACACATACAAATTACAAACTGTATTAACAAAAAACAATGCCTGGAATATCTGTAAGATGGAAAATGAAGTAGCAAACATATATCAGAACAAATGAGATTTTACTGGTACAATCCTCCATGTGCAGATAATGAAAATACCAGAGTGCTACTGCATTTTGTATTGGAAAATAGCAAAATAATTGATCCATGGCAAGAATAAAAAGGCATACCACACCATGCTGGTGAGCTATCAAATCCAACCGGGAGCTCTCATCGCTTGTACCAAGCCATGTCTTTGTACTTCCACCTTTTTCTTCATGGATCCTGTTCTTTAGGATATCTATTTGTTCCTTGCATGCTTTTACAAAAACACTGACCTAATATAGTCTCAGTAATTAGACAGATAAAAAGTTGAGAAGACATGCCTAAGCCATAGCCGAAAATTGCCAAAAAAAAAGAAAAGCACACATGTTATCAGTATGAATATATCAGGATGCGATAATAGTATTAGTACCAAAGAAAGATACTCCAAGGCAATGTCAAACAGACCTTAGTATCAGATTTTCAATAAACTCATCCACCATGTTGCAAAGTATATGTTTTAACATGATTGCAGAGTAGTGTTGATGTCCTAATGTAACCTCGTCGGAAAAGAAAGAGTAGTTCAACAAATTTTTCAATGAACTCATCCACCAGGTTGCAGGGTATGTTTTAAAATGATAGCAGGTTACGGTCGATGTCCATAATGCTCGTAGGAAAAGAAAGAGTAAATCAACAAAGAACCACTATTCACCTCATGCTCAATGTTGTCCCTTTCTTGCTCCGTGGTGCGATGCAAGTCAACATAGTCCTTCCTATGCTTCACAATAAACTTCTCCAGCTCCCTGATACTCTCAAGCTGCACGAAAACAAACCATAAATATACTAGCAAGCTACCGTACCAAATCATCACCACAACATTGCAGCAAAGACAGAATTCCTACCGTCTTGATTGCAGCCTTTGTAAAGGGTAATTTGGGGGCCGGCTTCCGGATGATGAAGGAAGACATGAGCGCGGCTAACTGAGACTGCAAAAAGGAAATCAAGACAAACGGTGGGATCAACAATATCCTTGAGGCGATATCTGTGATATAGCTTCCAGCGAAGATGGGGGAGAAAAGCCGCGCCAATCGCTCCCCCTCGAGCTCACCTCCGTGTACCCATGGCCGAGCGCGGCGACGCGGACGGACTCCTTGAAGTCCTCGGTCCTGTCGCGAACCCTCGACATCACCAACGCAGAGTAGCAGATAACGCCTACCGATCATAAGAGGCAAAATGAATTTAATGGATTCAATGCTGACATGCAAATAACCAATTTCATATTAACCTCATCAAACCTATTGTTCAGCTCTTGGCTAATTTTGTCAATCACACCAATATACACTTCTCCTCCAAAATGATCGTCATTTGTTTGGTCTAGATAAAACCGTGGAGATCTTCCATGTCTCACTACAATTTGCACTACGAATTAAAGAGATAAACAACAAATTTCCACTAGCACTACTACTGACTACTCACTACTACATAGGGCAACAAGCCAACAAGAAATGACTACCGACCTTTGCACTTTGCCGGGCAGCAGGAGAGCTGGAGAGGGAGCTCGTCGGTCGTCAAGAAGAGGGAGAGGTGGCGAAAGAGGAGGAGCCGAGCTTGAAGTAAAGGTGTGGTTCGGCACGCGAAAGCTATGCGTACGTAGGGAAGACATGATCACATTGAAAATCCATGTCTAGTTCACATAATACGGATATATTGTACCCTGCTGAATTCAGTGATCATCGATGATATCTCGTGTGAGTTAGTAGTAGTTAGTCAAAGTTAAGTTGTGTACACTCCTGAGATTGATTACTTATTGGCAATTAGATTAATGGTTTCCAATTTTCCCTTTGGCCAGGAGAGTACAAATGGACTAATGGTTCGTAATTTTTGTCCGTGCAGGTACGCGTATACACAGTGGCGGAGCCAAGAATTGATCACGCCTAGTGTCGAGCAGGGCTGAGTTAATGTGTTCTTAGCAAAACTCTTTATATCTTCAGCTTTTTACAGTATTTTGCATAAGATTTTAATGGGAATGATCTTATGCCTAGGGCCCAAGCCCTAATTGCCCCACCCTGCTCTCCGCCCCTGCGTATACAGTCGCATCATGGCTGCAGCCTGCAGCACTGCTTTTGGCTTTTGAGAGAGGAAATGATTTTTTTTCCGAAGTGAATGTTACTCTACTGTGGTGGAACCAGCTCATCGGGTTCAAGTTCTACACTCGACATAAGTAGTCATATTTATAGCTAATTATTTTTTCCAGTGGTATATGATGTATCCGTCGATAATAACTGTGATGACTTTGTTATTAATCTTAACATTTTCCGATTTAATCTTTTGAAGGTGTATTCGCTCGTAATGTTTCTCAAAAAAATACATGATATATTGCTTTTAACACCAAAATGATACTATTATGCTTGTGTGGTTATGAAAGAAATCTAGGTGAAGGGATCTTTTTTTTTATTAATACGTTTTGACTTTGGGCCGTAGTTCGGCCCAACTACGGCCCAATCACATACGGGCCTGAAAAGCTAATGCTGGTTTGTTGCTTGCTTGGCCCATCAGGTGCATCCATGAATCCACGATGGCTAGGCTAGCTGGTGAGTGTAAGTAACCGCACCGACAAATCAGTAATTAAGCTAGTTGCCGATAGTTAATCACTCTCAGGAGTGTACACGACTTGACTAAAAACACAGTACTCCTCCTACTACTATCTGGCCAATTAATTGCACATGTAACAACCTGCACGACAATTAAAGTTTGTCCAATTAACACTCCAACAGATGATCGATCGATCGATCGATTCAGCATATGCATGATACCAACATACAATTCGTATTACTCCATACAAATAAAACATGGGTGGTTTCTGATCTGCTCATGCCTTTTGTATGCGTAGCTTGGCGTGCCAAATCACACCTTTACTTCATAAATACATGAGCTATATAGTCAATGGAATTAGTATAGAATTAACTTGGTCAGTTTTCCAGTAAATAAACTGCAACGTAGTTTCAAAATATAAGTATTTTTTTTACATGTTTTTAAAATTACATTTTGGAATATGCAATGTCCAAACATATTTACATAAAAATACTTATATTTTTAAATAGAGGCAGTATATATCATCAGATGCAGATGCAGCCCATTTACGACGAGCACATGATTAAGTTAAGTAGGAGTATATAATCTTAGTAGTAGTAACTTGGATGAAATGTTGATTTGAGTGCGATGGCTTGGAATCTCAAAAAAGGTTGCATGCCCAAATCTGATTTGAGATCTGAATATAATGGATGCATGGACCCTACGTGTATGAGCTGCCATGCTTATGTGACACCCTAACTGCACGGTGTATGTGTTTACATTATTAATAAACAATTAAGTATACATATCTTAACCCCAACGTTGTGTCAACCGATTAATTAATTAATATTATTAACCAGTTAAGCGGAACACTGATACGTACTTTCACAAACAGAACCACACAATTGTTGATTTAAAGTTTAATAGATGCATGTTTAAACTCTGCGATATTTTTGAAGAAAAAACGTTGTTCGTTAATATTTCCTAGAGAACTTTTTGAATAAATCAATCGACTTTTTAATATTGAAATTATTCATCTCTATACTTAAATAATTATTACTCACGCCGTTCCATAATATAGCAACCTAAGACATGATTGGATAGGACGTATCTTAATACTATAAATCTGGACAGACCTACGAATGATGAATTTGGACAGGCCTGTCCAGATTCGTAGTATTAGGATACGTCTTATCCCGTTCTATGTTACCAATATTCTGGACGGATGAAGTATAATTTTTCAGTTTCATGCATCATCGATTAAAACACTTTCGAGCAGGTCCTTACTACTTCTCAAAGAAAATGCTTAAAAAGGAAAAAAAAATATTACTCCTGCAATATTGCGGTGATGGAAGGATGGGCTGGCATTTTCTTGACACCTTACTTGAAAACGAAATCACGGCGATCTAATCGAGGAATTTGGACATATATTGCGGTGATGGAAGGAGTAATTCAAAATTTCAAACCAAACTAAAGCACACTATAAATAACCCTCCACATAGCGGCAATCTGGGAGATTTGGAGGCACTTGTTTTTCATTTCGCTAAAAAAAAATTAAAACAAAAGAAAAAAAAACACCACACGAGCAAAACTCTCCTTGGCCCGCCGCCGCCGCCGCCGCCTCCGCCGTCGCGCGGCGATCTCCACCACCGCGACGCGAGCGGCGGTGCCCGGCGGCGTCCAGCTGCTCCCGCCGCCGCGTACCCTCGCCTCTGGCTCCTCCGCGCCGCGCCCAACCCAATTCTCTCCCCGCTCGCCACCTCGGCCTCGACTCGCGAGCGAGTTCGCCGATCTCCATCCATCACCCGCGAGCCAACGGGGCGGCCGGCCGACGGCGTGCTTCCGGTGAGCGCGCGCCCTCTCTCTCTCTCATCCCCTACTCTACGTTCTACCCGCGCGCACCATTTTTCTCTGTGCCTTAACCTTTTTCCTTCTCTTCTCCTTCTAGATCTGGAAGAGGATTTTTCTCTCTGTTTTAACCTTAGTACCAATTCTTACAGTTTTGTTTCCTCCCAAAATAATTTGTTAGGTCCTCCCCTGCCAAAGTGTTGGTGTTGATTTGAAGCCTCAAGGATTCGAGCGAAATGACTTCTTCCATGAGCAAATCCGACAAGAAGAAGGTGCTAGATTTTGCGGCATGGAGTTTCAACATCACCACATCCGTTGGAATCATCATGGTCAACAAGGCTCTGATGGCTACACATGGATTCAGTTTCGGTATGCTTTTTGCTACCTTAAGATATATATTTTGTGATGTTTTATTCCAGGCTACTCCGTGTTCTGGGATGACAAACTTGCAGTATTATGTTGTTTTAGTATAGAACGAATAAATGCTACTAGATCTTATGTAATTGTGGATTCCAGATGTTTGTTCCTTGGGGCATGCAATTAAACAATTGACTGACAGGCATCTTTAAACTTTGAGTAATTTTTTTATCAAATTCCAATCATTTGAATTCTAGATAATCCATATGCTAAAGAAGTTCGCCAGATTTGTTTTTGTTGTGATCTAAAACAAATTAAAAGTGAACCTATAAGGTATCCGGTGGACCTGAAAACCACGCTGTTCTAGCTGCTATGAGAATTATGATCATAATTTCTTGTCACAAGCTGCCACTCTGCTTGCTGAACATTAAAAGGGCCTTAATGGAACAGTGGAAGCACACTATATTATCCAGTTTCTTGTTGTGTCCAACAAGATTTATGGGCTGCTCCTCAACATACACATACTTCATTTGTATGATAATGGATGCCATGTAACTGACTGTGTTTTGTATTTTGCAGCCACAACATTAACTGGTCTTCATTTTGTGACAACCACCTTGATGACTATCGTGTTTCGGTGGTTAGGCCTCAGCCAGCCCTCCCACTTACCAATACCAGATCTGATTAAGTTTGTGATCTTTTCGAACTTGTCAATTGTTGGAATGAATGTGAGCTTGATGTGGAACTCTGTGGGGTTTTATCAGGTTAGCAAAGGACCGTTCTAGTAGCTAGATTCCATCATGGCTTTAAACTTTCAACAACTAAACAATCCTTTTTCTTCCCTTCAGATAGCAAAGCTGTGCATGATACCTGCATCATGTCTCCTGGAGGTTGTCTTCGATCGTGTACATTACTCCCGGGACACAAAGCTGAGCATAATGGTTGTGCTTATAGGTGTTGCAGTCTGCACAGTTACTGATGTCAGTGTAAATGCAAAAGGTCTGGCTGCTGCTGTTATAGCTGTTTGGAGCACAGCTTTACAACAATATGTAAGTTAAAATCACCACCCTTGTTGTATGGTTATGTCTTATATATCAGCTACGAGATAAGATTGCATTCTATTCCTATAGCTCTCCTTTGGCAGCCATGAACATTTTTATGAGGGGGAAATTAGTACATGGTGGTACAACAGTAACTGTGGCTATCTATTTGTCTTCTTATTGATGAATGATGAATAGTTGGCACTCCCTGAATCATTATTGGTTCCCTGTAGTCCTTGTTAGTTATGAATAATTGGCACTCCCTAAATCATTTGTTTGTTTGTCACTTCTTTAATTATAAACAAATTGCTCATTAGTTTCCTTTCCTTTTCTATTTTCCTTGCAGTATGTTCATTTTCTCCAAAGGAAGTACTCTCTGAACTCATTCAACCTCCTGGGCCACACTGCTCCAGCCCAAGCGGGATCTCTTCTGCTAGTTGGGCCCTTTGTAGATTTCTTGTTGACAGGCAAAAGAGTGGATCACTTTGGTTTCACATCGATTGCTTTGGTAAGAGGCTAGCCTCATTACAATGCTTTGTTTCTGATCTCACTACTATACATTCTCTAGTTTTTCCATGGTAATTCGCTTTGCAATTTGGTTAGTTGTGTAATGGTGATTTGCTGCTGGTTGGCATTTTGCTGCTTCACATTCTGTAATATTGCAGGCTTATCATGTTGTATTTTTCAAAGAGTAAATTTCATAAAACCCCACCTATTATGATCGAAGTTAGATAAAACCACAGGAATTTTGGCATGTGACACAAAACCATGATATTATGGTTCTAAAGTTTCATAAACCAACACCGTTAACCATTTTGACATACTAATATATTAAAATTTTTAAAAGCGGATGTAATATTTATATGATGGATAAAACACTCATAAATTTGAGATGTGATTGTATAACTCAAAAGTTTGGTAGATATAAGTTAAAATGATCAATAGTGTGGTTTTGTGAAACTCTAGGATTATAATACATGGGGTTATATGTCAGATGCCAAAATCCCAGTGGTTTTGTGCAACTTGGACCATAATATGTGGGATTTTATGAAATTTACTCATTTTCAAATGACCTAGACTAGCATTACATTTCCTCTTGTGACCACAAAAGTCTTTACTTCACAGCATCACTTGCTAGCAGTAACTTCAAACAACTATAGTCTATAGATTTCCTTTTATGTGCAATCTCTTGCTTGTTATTAGTCTATAGTTACACTTTACTTGGTCGGAATATGGATGAATTTGAGTCAATGCTTGATTTGTTTGTATGTATTTGACCTCAAATTTTCCATTTCATCTTACGATGGTTTTTATTGTTCCACAGTTTTTCCTGACTCTCTCATGTGTCATTGCCATTGGTGTTAATCTGAGCCAATTCATCTGCATTGGTCGGTTTTCTGCCGTATCCTTCCAAGTCCTGGGCCACATGAAGACAGTGCTCGTGTTGTCCCTTGGGTTTCTCTTCTTTGGCAAGGAAGGTCTGAATTTTCAGGTAGTCCTTGGGATGATCCTTGCTGTTGTTGGGATGATATGGTACGGGAACGCATCAGCGAAACCAGGTGGCAAAGAGCGGCGCAGCGTTCTTCCAGTAAGGTCTGAGAAGCCTAATGGAGCATTAGACGAGAAGGATGGCAGTGAGAAATAGTACGTGACCTGCGATTTATGACAATTTCTTCTGTGAAGTTTTTCTGGTGATGCAAGTATGATATACAAAGGAAACCTTGCCTGGCGTCTTCGTTTAGTGCTGAAACCGTAGATTTGCCATCTAGAAACTCAGCATTGTCATAGCTATAGATTTACAGTCAATATACACTTGTCATCACATTTTTCGTTCTCCTGTACATTTCTTATGGGGGAGACGGCAGAGATGTTCTACAGGGTTGCATGACAGTTGTCCCAAAATACAATGTAGTAACTGTTTGTGATAACACGAATTTCTACATTTCCCTCTGGATCTGTACAGAGTAATATGTTACTGTCTGAAGCAGTTAAATTGCATTTTAGCATTTTAGGCTTAAATACACATGCTGTTCTGTAGTACACAGTTTATGGCTTTATGCGGCCTTCACTATCCTGGTTTTTAGCAGCAGCAGCAAAAGCATCGTTCCAAGTTGAGCTTGGTTGTTGTAGTGTAGTAGAATCGAATGCCTGTGTCAACTGTTACAGTTATGCATTTGAATCTCGTGTTAAATGGAGAAATTTCTTGTTCAAATGGGCTCATCAGATTGGTTGGGTTGGTTTTCTGGCACTCCTTTCTTTTTTTCTTTTTCATAGCCTATGTCGTCGTTGGTGTTGAGCCTAATCCACAAACGGTGGCCCTTCTAGATCAAAGTAATCATGCATGTTATGTTTAATTAATTGGTGATGACAGCATACCGGAAGGCTCCACCATCATAGGTGATGACAGCAACCATTAACACTGGGCTCAACTCTCTTTTGGATTAATTGTTCAGTGCAAAAAGTGTCGGATAAAATGTTTTGGATTGTTCAGTGTAAAAAATGTCAGATAAAATGCTATAGTCAAGATACAAAGGCTGAACTCTCATGGATTGATGAGCCTTAATTTGCAGTAAAGTTGGGTCTTAAGACAATTTCATCTTTGGCTGCGGAAAAGGTTACCTTTTACAGTGGATTCAATGCTGGTATACTTGGTTTTAGGTGTAAATGTTACTCATTTTTCAACCAGTATCTGTATCTCAGCTGAAATTGATTTACTATGATCATCAACATCAACAGCCTGATGTGATGATCAGTGGAAATTTATCCGTATGTACCTCCCAGATGACAACAGATCGAGTTGAACAACAAGAAGAATCTGATCAAATGAGGTTGTTGTCATTGGTGGAAGAAAAATGATCCCAAAGATTCAAGAACTAATTATCAAGGATTACTTTGATGGGAGCTGAATACAGAATTGAGGCCTGACGAAACTGTTGCTTTTGGAACTGCTCTAGCCATCCTACATCACATGGATATCTTTGTATTGTATGGGAGTAGACAATAATTATCAGATATGGTGTTTTACATATTTGTATTATGCTTACTGAATGCGATGTTCAGTTGCAGTGTTGTAGTTTGGAACTTTGGATTAACCCTATTCGACGCTGGGATTCAGTTAATTGCACTGCTTAACTTCTGACGATCTGTGTAAAGTATTGATTTTGAAGTGATTAGTATATATACTGTATATTAACGAATCTAGCTATCATCTGAACTATTATGCATTGCAGTTTTTAATCTGTATCTGCTCAGTTCATATCTTATCTAAATATACGTTTTAGAAAATACCTTATCTAATTAATTAAATTCACGCAACATGTTGACTTGTCTTACCAATTATCAACCACCAAAAAGCACACTGCTTGTCCCTCCGACAAGTTACTTAATGCAAAGTCATGGGAGATGCAAGGATTAGAAAGATTAAGGATGAGATAAGGAAAACACATTTCCTAAATTTACGTTTTCTCAGTGTAAAGTGTACTTCTTAGTCCTTTGGTTCTTTTCTCAGGCTAAACATATACTCTACTTCTCATACACATATTGTTTCTTAAGCATAAATCATCAATTTCATGCTACTCTCAGCCTATCGTTTTTCACAGACACACTCATCACTCATCAGACCTTCAACCTAACAACAATCCAGCGATTTCTAAATCAACATTTTCTCATTGTTAAATGTACTTGTTAGTTTCTTCATCTCACTGTGAAGTGTAGTTAGTCATTTTCTCAGGCTCGTACCTCTATCCGACTGAATCGTACTCCTCTCGGGCATAAATATTTGACGAGGAAAAGATCCGGCCAAACTTTTTAAAACTTTGACTATCAATATATATATAGTCGAGATTGCCTACAGGGGCGATCGATCGCCCCCTAGTGACTGTCAGCCGGCCCCCCTGCCTCTCCT
>CM020189.1:1392447-1409727 GCA_009805545.1 Oryza longistaminata | reverse complement strand
GATTTTGATTTTGATTTTTTTTTTGTTGGGATTTGATTTGATTTGATTTTCGATTGGAACTTCGGCGAGGTGCGTGGATTTAAGGGAGGGACGTGCTCTCGGGATCGCTGCCAGCCTACGTGTCATTATCGCCTTTTTTTAAAATTTTTTTCTCCTCATTTTTAGTACTTTGATTATCTATAATGATTAATGATTTTATATTTTGCTGGGATTTTAGTGGACCTGGTTCATGATAGGGGACTGGGGATGTATGGATATTAATTGGACTCTTCGTGCATAGCATATGTTGTGTTGTTGATATATTTGAGAATATCTTCTTTTGCAGATGAAGACACATAGGTAGAGTCTGCTTGTAAGGAGCTGTCCAAGATAATATTCTTTGCGTAGCAAAGTCTGCTCATAAGGAATTATTGACTTGTTATTAAAAATGATATATGCGCCAATTAAATGGACTATGAAGTTGTATGGTCCAATCAAATGGTGTGGTAATTAAAAAAAAATCGTATATTATCGTATTTGGCACAAAATTTGGATAATATATATACACCAGATTTTAACAATATCATATCCTAATTCACATTAATTGTTTTAGAAAACAATACATACCATATCCTCAGTTAGTAATATAAAACATTTGGGCTATTCGATAGTACTTTATTGAATGATATGCATAAAAAAGATCGAAACATCCACATGTATCAAATTTTAGAAACAGCTATTCTAATCCACATCCATTGCGTTTTAGAAAATACATGCTACTTTCTCCATTCCAAAATAAACCATCTTTTGTAGGTAGATCTAAACATAGGCTACATGTCCAAATTCATGTGTGAAAGTTGATTTATTTAGAAATATAAGGCAAGTACATCTTCATATCGGTCTGAGCGTATCGGATCGAGAACTATCTTAGCTATTTTCATTGCTAAGAGTATCTTATCCCTTTTTATCCCAATTATTTTGGAAAAAATGATATTGTGGGGGCATAGGAGCTCATCATGTTTTTCTGCAAAACATAATTCTTCTACTTAAAAAAAAGAAAAGAACTTACATTATATGTCATATGAGTCCATGGACCAAGTCCAGGCTTGGCACATTGCATACTGTTATTAATCGGTAGTATTAGCTGAACAACCTTGAGATTAACGACAATTAATTTAGAAAAAGAAAACCGTTTTTCTAGCAGCAGTTGCCGTTTTGTCAAGCGACTGCATCAGCATCAGCAGCCACTTCGATCCGATGTCTCGGCCAGTACTCTCCAAGCCCTGAAATCCCGCGGATTTGGACATTTTGACCCTTGGACTGCGGGAGACAAGGGTCCCGCATCACCGCAATCTGCTCTCATCAAACTCAAATCAAGTGTCTGTTCTATCTCATCAAACTCAAAATTAACACTTCTTTCATGTAAAAAAAATTCCTTCTTTCACATTAGTTGTGGCCAATCATTGGGTGACACAAATATCAATATATTTCTGCCCTCATGGGCACATCCACCGTGATAGAGAGAGTGATGCACCCTTCGTTTTACTCCCTCCGTCCTAAAATATAATAATATTTTATCCTAGTACAACGAATCTGGATGTACTAGGATGTGTCCCATCCAGTATAAGATTGCTATATTTTGGAACGAAGGGAGTATTAACATATAGCAGTTAGTATCGAATTGGACAACTTAATACTATTTAGATTTGTACTAACTCCGTCCTAAAATAAGTATAGCCGTGGGTATTCGTGTCCAACGTTTGACTGTCTGTCTTATTTAAAAAAATTTATAAAGAAAACTAATAAAAATAGTCACACAAAAAGTATTATTCATATTTTATCATCTAATAACAATAAAAATACTAATCATAAATTTTTTTAAATAAGATGAACGGTCAAGTGTAAAACTACACTTATTTTGGGACGGAGGGAGTAATACTATATTGTGTCTAATCTAGTAATAAATTTTTATATTTTGAAACAGAGGGAGTATTTTATATGAGCTTGGATTTTCAGCCCTATGCTACTCCCCCTTTCCTATAAGGGGTGATTTTGGGCGCTTAAACTTTTATTCCTAAAGAGTTAATTTTGTACCCTCTTACTAGTCTACAAATTGAGAAAATTTACTCTCCCAACATTACATATAACTTGACAATATTGCTTTATTGTTGAGGACGTACTTTGGTCATTCCCTCTGTTCTTAGGTGATTGGGTGAGAATGCACATCGTATTCCGTGCGTACGCTTCCCAAACTACTAAACGGTGCATTTTTTACAAAAGAATTTATATATGAAAGTTACTTTAAAAAATCATATTAATCCATTTTTAAAATTTAAAATAGTTAACACTCAATTAATCATGTACTAATGGCTTACCTCGTTTTGCGTATCTTTCCAATCTCGTTCACCTCAAACGTATCTACCTCCACAATGGTGAATCAGTTAATAAGACTTCGTACTTACTTTTTTTTTTTTTACATTGTGGATGCTCTAAGTTCAGCCACTAATTTCTATTGTAATATGTTTGTGTGAGCCAATAACACCACGAGGTATCATGAAAGGTACCCTCCAATACAAAATTTCACATATGATTTCTATTTATCCAATCTGAATATTTTAAATGATAGACAAGTTTAGTTCCGATATGTTAACTTGAGAAACGTCTGATAGGAGAAAGTACAACTCTTTACTTGAACAAAAATAAAAGGATCATCCAGTTGCTCTTTCTTTCAACACCACCTTTCCCTCTCGTTGAAGATTCAGGGGTCACTTTTGGAATAAAATACGTATCCATTTTTTGCTTGTCAAGGAAAATATTCTCACATATCTTCAACGGAGCATCTTTAGACCAAGATCAGAGAATCGAGACTAATGCTGATTTTTTTCTCTTGCCAACAGCTATAAGCATGCGTGGAGGAGCAGGGTTTCCCTTACCATCTACTCTCTCCGTCCAAAAATAAAAGATAAACCTTGACTATGAATCTATACATGATGTATGTCTTATAGTCGGTGATAGGAAGGGTCTGGGTGCGTAACGGGGTAAAGTTTAGAAAAAAAAAAGTAATTTTTTGATAGATTTTGTCTAGTTCTCTGTGTTTACCGTGAGGCGAAGAGTAACCCCTCTCTAAACGGCGAAACCTGCCGAGGGAAGACTCTAATAAATCATGACATTATTGTCAAACTAATTATAGCGCACGAAGAATTTGCAATATGGCGCATATTGACCGTACGTAAGAACGGAATGTGGATTTCAAATTTTCCATGGCATGTTCACATTGCAACTGGAGTTGACATGCGTAACAAAATACTTTTCTTGCTACAAGAACGAACATACATATTTTTTCATGGCTTTAGAGTGTACTGGCTGACTAGTAGTACCATCACGTTTGCAGGGCAACTTCATTTTGTTTTTGTGGTTTGTTCCTAAATTAAGGCGATAGACCTTGATTTTCAGATTATTATTTTTTAGTTCTCATTCTGCGTCATATATTACCTGTCACCTCCTATGAACTGGTTAGAGCATCAGAACAAAACGAAGATGATTGATACGGTGTTGCCTGAAATAAACTCTGATGATTTATACAGATCAGGTATCTGAAATAAACTCTGAAGATAATTGATACAGTGGTATTTGGAATAAACTTTGTATTAATTAATCAGCGTAGCCATAGGGCATGATTGATTAAACAGCATCAAGCAAGGAAGTATGGTGCAAAAGACATAATCTAGCTGAAAACTGTACCAGAGGCCACTGGCTGGTTAATTAATTATTAGAATTCAGAGCCCATTGTTTTTTTAATAATGTAGTAATTTTTTTGGGCATTTGCTTCGAAAAAGCTAGAGCCAATTAATGTGAACGACAAAATCACAAATTAATTATAAGAAACTACTCGGAGCATAATGCTAAAGATACAAATAACAACTATCATTTATAATTGACGAAAATATGCATATATAACCGTTGTTTCTTCAGCGATTTGCAAGTCCATTAATATTGTCCCTGTCTTGTCAACATCATAAAGAATAAAGTTAAAGAGGAAATGTTTGAACAAATAGTCCAAACTGATGAGCTCCAAGTGACCAAAGACCAGAAAGGTTCGACCATAGATTAGAAAAGGACTTCAGTGCACAAGCCACACGACAACTCAATTAGTGATCCGTTAGTTGTTACTCGTGATGAACGTCAGAGACTTCTTCAAACAAACAAAAGTACTCACTAGTAGGATAGAGCTTGAACCAATCGTTTTATACTTTTTCTTTATGCATTTCGAATTGGCCTAATTAATCCCAGGTTTCTAGAACAACCCAAAACTTGTAAATATATTTGTAATTGCCCATGTGCTACATCACTGATTCAAAGATTTGGTATGCTACAACCAAAGTGATATGATGTGCTCTTGGGTTTCTAACTGTTTTAGATTATGCCATATTGCCATAGAGAAGCGTGATCTATGAGTGATAAGCTTTGAGTTGAACTGGTATTGCTTAATTACAGCTTAATGTAAGTCTCACTGCATGAAACTAATGCTCGAATCAGCCGTTCACAACATAATTTATGTTCTCTTTGTTTTAAATTACTTATCGTTTTAATTTTATCCTAAATTAAACACTCATATCTTTGACCCTGTTTGGCATAACTTTAAATCACTACCTATATATCAGCTAACAATTTTTTTCATTATAATCACACGAATGTAACTACAATATAAATATACTGTAATTACTGTAATATAACTAGCACGCAAGTCCCATCTAAATATAAGAAACGCTTGTACCTGAGTAGGAAAGGTATGTGTGTGCGACGTGAAGGTCGTGGGATTCCCGCAGTGACACAATTTTTATTTGTAATTTCTTTAATCTCTTCACCTAGCCGCATCGACACACGATGTGTGTACCCATCAATTTTGGGCCAAGCTAGATTATATGTTGCTGGCCGCATGCGTGCGTGGGAAGGAAACGTATCACAACTGCTAATTAATTCATGCAGAGACTAATCCGAGGGAAACAAATCCGAGTGAATTCAGGTCAAAATATTGTCACCAGATGTTTAGAAATTTTAAATTTCATTGAAAATAGAATCAAAATAATTTATCTTAACGTTATCATTGTAATCGCAAATCTAGATTCATTGATTTATTGAGCTAGCAACACCCAACTCCAAGAAATATGCCAAAGAGAGCCTTTGACTATAAATTTGTAAATATTCATACAATTTTTAGATTCAGCTTGAGAAATATTTTTGTATAACATTTAATTCATATGTTGTTGAATTATTTACCACTACCAAACGATACTTCCATAAAAAATAACTTCGGACTGTTTTGGGCCTACAGGTATAGCTCTCCAATGAATCTGAATTTTTAAAAATTGATAGAAGTATTTAGGATAAAGTTAGAACAATTAATTTGAAACGAAGAGAGCATCTATTATGTCACTACATCTCTTATATCAACGATTAATACAACAGTAGTTGAGTCTAAATTTCAAATTCAGCTAAAATTCATGGTAACAGCGATCCATTGGCGACCCTATCTGACGGCGACCACCGGCTCCCATGCAATGGTAGCCATCCTCCATGGGATGGCTCAGAAGCCCACCGCCATGGACGACAGCTTCCTCTGCCTCCACTGCCCCGCCGCCAATGCTCGCCGTCGCCTTCACCGTCGCCTCCTTCCCGGCGAAGTAGTTCTTGACGAGCTCCCGAATCCTCGGAATCTTTGTGCTTCCACCGACGAGAACCACCTCATCGATCACGTCGAACCCCGCCGCCGCGCGTCTGGCCTCCGCCATTGCCGCGTCCACGAGGGAGATGACCTTCTGGAACAGGTCGTGGTTGAGCTCCTCGAACTGCGCCCTCGTCAGTGACCCGGAGAAGGAGAAGGCGGCGCCATTGGCGAGGTTGGTGGCGTGGAGGTTCACCTGGGCGACGCCGTGGCTGCTCAGCGTCCTCTTGGCGAGCTCGCACTGCGACTTCAGCTTCGCGGCGGCGATGTCGTCGACGCCGCCGCCGTGGTCGCGCTTGATGAGCTGGGTGAAGTGGCCGGCGATCCTGGCGTCGAAGTCGTCGCCGCCGAGGTGGGCGTCGTGGCGCGACGCGACGGCCTCGAAGACGGCGTTGTCGTAGGTGAGGACGGTGGCGGCGGAGGTGCCGCCGCCGACGTGGAGGACGAGGACGTTGCCGCCGTCGCGCAGGCGGCCGTGGTGGAGGCCGTGGGAGACGGCGGCGGCGGTGGGCTCGTCGATGATCCGGACGGTTGTCAGGCCGGCCATCCTGGCGGCGTTCATGGCCGCCTCACGTGGGCCGTCGGAGAAGTAGTAGGGGACGGGCGCTCCTCGCCGCGCCGCCGGCGCCGGCGTTCACCTCGATGTGAGCCATCGTGCACCAGTCGACGATCTTGTACGGCAGGTGCTCGGCGGCTCGCCGCGCCTCCGGCGAGCCGAACCTCGTCCCGAGGAGGCGCTTGAAGCCGGAGATGGCGGCGGGGTGGTTCTTGGCGGCCTCGCCGACGAGGGCGGCGCCGTCACCGGTGAAGGCGACCGAGGTGGGGATGCAGAGCCGGAACATCCGCGGCGCATCAGCCTCGTCGCCGTAGCCGGCGACGCAGGAGTTGGTGTTGCCGAGGTCGACGGCGATGACGGTGCCGAGCCGGTGGGGCACCCTCGGTGGCCCGTACCTGATGGTATCCGCCATCATCGCCGTCGCCGGCAGATGAAAACAGCATAGCAACACCAGCGCTGTCGTCGCCGCCGCCGCCAAGATGAGGCGAGCCATCATCGATCGATCGATCGAGCAAACTCTGCAGAGAAATTCGATCGATTTGGCTTTAAATCTGCCTCGTTGAATCCTAATCCGATTCTCTTTCGGGTTCGTTGAATCCTAATCCGATTAATTTTCGGGTTGGATTAATTAATCCAGGACGATGAGAATGAGATAGAGCAGGAAGGGTTTTGCCTGTTGGGCCCACATGTAAGACAAACAGTAGAGAAATTAAGTGGATTTCTAGGGGAGGAAAAAAAAAGAAATAGCATATTCATCGTGATGAAATATCTGTTATTGTTGGTAGTTGGAGCATGCATATTGTCAGGCAGCATGTGTTAATTAAAACCCACATAATAAATAGGAGAATTAGAGACATTTTACTCTTTATTACTCAGCACCTAGCTAGACATTGTGAACAGATGAACAGATCGACATAGTTGATGGAGCTGTTCTTGGCTGTCATGGTGATTTCGCTATGGTGCACAATTTTACTGTGCATGAGCATTACTATTCCAGCCTCCTCATCAACCTACGGTAATCATCTTTCCGTTTTCATTTTTTCCCAATTACATGAAAAACGTATACATGGGTGGCCGCGATTTGTATGTTAAACAAAATTCAGAGTCAAATGTGTGGTTAATGACTTTTAATTATTTAATTTCAACTGTATTATGCTATGATCGTTTAAGCTACGGGCAGAACCTCTATATCCATGTTATTAGCAATTTAAAAGCCAATGCTGAAAACTTGACTATGATGAGTAAAACAAAAAATCAAATCAGAAATGAAGTTTCAAAATTTACTGCTATATGATGCTATGGCTTCCAGAAAATGCGCTCGTCTTTCTTTCTTTTTTTTTTTCCTTTTTCATCTAGTTTGTTTATTGTGCTCATAATCGAAGCTAAGAAAGCTCTGCTTTACGTTGGAATGCCATACCAAAGTGCCATCTTTTTTCCCCCAAAAAAGACTTGGCAGGTGAAATACTAGTTTTTTTTCTTTTGCTGTCAGAAGTGATCTTGTAAACCTGATGTGCAAGGTAGTTTTATTTTGCAATTTGCATGGGTATTCTATTCCATCAGAATGCAATTCGGTTAGGTATGGATTTTTCGTATTAAATATGGAATCATGGAAAACAAACACACTTATGACACGAGGCAACATATAAAAACCATCAACAAACCAAGATTAAGTACTTCTTTTGCAACTATGTCATGGTAGTTTACCTGTAGTACTTGCACTAATATTGGTAAGCCAAACACTCTTAACACATCATATTCCTATATGTGTTCTTGTTCTTGATGCATGAAGCCCTGTTTTTCTCCTGAACAACACAGGTATTGGTTTAAACACAAATGGAGCCATTAGATGAGGCGAGCCATCATCGATCGATCGATCGAGCAAACTCTGCAGAGAAATTCGATCGATTTGGCTTTAAATCTGCCTCGTTGAATCCTAATCCGATTCTCTTTCGGGTTCGTTGAATCCTAATCCGATTCTTTTTCGGGTTGGATTGATTAATCCAGGACGATGAGAATGAGATAGAACAGGAAGGGTTTTGCCTGTTGGGCCCACATGTCAGCCAAACAGTAGAGAAATTACGTGGATTTCTAGGGGAGAAAAAAAAAGGAAATAGCATATTCATCGTGATGAAATATCTGTTATTAATTGTTGGTAGTTGGAGCATGCATATTGTCAGGCAGCATGTGTTAATTAAAACCCATATAATAAATAGGAGAATTAGAGACATTTCATTTTATTACTCAGCACCTAGCTAGACATTGTGAACAGATCGACATAGTTGATGGAGCTGTTCTTGGCTGTCATGGTGATTTCGCTATGGTGCACAATTCGACTGTGCATGAGCACTACTAGTCCAGCCTCCTCATCAACCTACGGTAATCATCTTTCCATTTTTTTTTTCCGATTACATGAAAAACGTATACATGGGTGGCCACGATTTGTATGTTAAACAAAATTCAGAGTCAAATGTGTGGTTAATGACTTTTAATTATTTAATTTCAACTGTATTAGAGCAGGTACAATAGCAGGCTATTAGCCAGCTATAAACATATTTTAATAAGATAAATGATGAGAGAGAAGAGCAGCGGGCTACATATTTGTAGCCAGCTGCAGCACGGACTCCAAGATGCAATGTTTGTATGACAGGTAGGACCATATATTAATAGTATAGTAAGCAACTATTGTATGAATTGGCTATTAGATTGGCTATAGATGAATTGGAGGCAGTGCGCTATACTATTGAACTTGCTCTTATGCTATGATCGTTTAAGCTATAGGCAGAACTTCAATATCCATTTTATTAGCAGTTTAAAAGCCAATGCTGAAAACTTGACTATGATGAGTGAAATAAAAAATCAACCCAGAAATGAAGTTTCAAAATTTACTGCTATATGATGCTATGGCTTCCAGAAAATGCGCTCGTCTTTCTTTTTTTTTCTTTTTCATCTAGTCTGTTTATTGTGCTCATAAGTCTCATAATCGAAGCTAAGAAAGCTCTGCTTTACGTTAGAATGCCATACCAAAGTGCCATCTTTTTTTTCCCCAAAAAAGACTTGGCAGGTGAAATACTGTTTTTTTTTCTTTTACTGTCAGAAGTGATCTTGTAAACCTGATGCGCAAAGTAGTTTTCCTTTGCAATTTGCATGGGTATTCTATTCCATCAGAATGCAATTCGGTTAGGTATGGATTTTTCGTATTAAATATGGAATCATGGAAAACAAACACACTTATGACACAACGCAACATATGAAAACCATCAACAAACCAAGATTAAGTACTTCTTTTGCAACTATGTCATGGTAGTTTACCTGTAGTACTTGCACTAATATTGGTAAGCCAAACACTCTTAACACATCATATTCCTATATGTGTTCTTGTTCTTGATGCATGAAGCCCTGTTTTTCTCCTGAACAACACAGGTATTGGTTTAAACACGAATGGAGCCGTTACATTCCCTGTGTTCCACATAAACAATTCCTTCATATCTACAATGATTCAGACAGCAAACATACCTGCAGACTCCTCCACCGTCATAGGCGATGACAGCATGCACAAGAACAAGTATTTCATGGGCATCAGCCTTGGCACACCACCTGTCTTCAATCTTGTGACCATCGACACCGGCTCAACTCTCTCCTGGGTTCAGTGTAAAAATTGTCAGATAAAATGCTATGACCAAGCTGCAAAAGCTGGACAAATATTCAACCCTTACAATTCTTCAACTTACAGTAAAGTTGGGTGCTCAACTGAGGCTTGCAATGGCATGCACATGGATCTTGCCGTTGAGTATGGATGTGTAGAAGAGGATGATGCTTGTATCTACAGCTTAAGATATGGGTCAGGAGAGTATTCAGTTGGGTACTTAGGGAAAGACAGGCTCACTCTTGCCAGCAACAGAAGCATTGATAATTTCATCTTTGGCTGTGGAGAAGATAATCTTTACAATGGAGTCAATGCTGGGATAATTGGTTTTGGGACTAAAAGTTACTCATTCTTCAACCAGGTATGTCAGCAGACAGATTATACCGCGTTTTCTTACTGCTTCCCCAGAGATCATGAGAATGAAGGGTCACTGACCATTGGGCCATATGCCAGAGATATCAATCTTATGTGGACAAAATTGATCTACTACGATCATAAACCAGCATATGCTATTCAGCAGCTTGATATGATGGTCAATGGAATCAGGCTTGAAATTGATCCATATATCTATATATCCAAGATGACAATTGTTGATTCTGGCACTGCTGATACATACATTTTATCCCCGGTGTTTGATGCACTGGACAAAGCGATGACGAAGGAAATGCAAGCCAAGGGATATACCAGAGGATGGGATGAAAGGAGGATTTGCTTCATTTCAAACAGTGGCTCAGCAAACTGGAATGACTTTCCAACAGTGGAGATGAAACTTATCAGGTCTACCTTGAAGCTGCCAGTGGAAAATGCATTCTATGAAAGCTCAAACAATGTAATTTGCTCCACTTTTCTGCCGGATGATGCAGGTGTCCGAGGGGTCCAAATGCTAGGGAATAGAGCTGTCAGATCATTTAAGCTTGTTTTTGACATCCAAGCCATGAACTTTGGCTTTAAGGCCAGGGCATGTTGACAAAGTGAGTAGTTTCCACACACACGCAAAAAAAAGTAGCAAGTATCTTTGTGCACTGGTCTGGAACTCCTCATTGTTAGGTTTTAGACAGTATAACTGATGTACAATGTCACAGACTTACTGCACTTAAACATGGCCATTATATTCAGACAACATTCTTTGGCATATCAGAACTCCTAAGCAATAGCAGTTGTGAATTGCTATGTTCACGTATGTGCAATCCTTGAGACAAAAACACCATCACATCCTCAACAATGCGTATCATACCAACAATTAAAGCACAGCCCGTCAAGAAAGAAGAATGAACTTGTTTAGAACCAGATATTCCAATCCTTCCAACTGTTCAGGGAAGTTTATGAATATGACATCCTGCGCTCCTTTAGTTGTGCCGATGAACGCCTCCCAGAGGATCGCCTGCGCTCAGCCCGTGGACCACTATCTGATGACAGCCTCCGACTTCGGTTCAGGGGAAGGGACTGCAGTTGGCATGCATTTGATGCTGCCTTAGACCACCACAGGTACCAAAGGAAAATAAGTAATATCACACAGAATGCCACTGAACCAAATATCCAAGGGATCTTGAAGACCTTATTGCCAGTTCCATGTACATTTCTCACAGGATGATCCTTCTGGACAGGGTTACTCATACCACTCGATGAAGTTTTTTCCTGCCTGCACACTGATTAAAACAATACAGAAAAATATTTAAGAGACTTTAATTTACTCCAGACCTTAAGATGGAATAGTAAAGTTAACAGAAATGAAATGTATACCTGTATAACATGATGTGATTGGAAAAGAAGACCATGTAGTGACAATATGCCTATCCTTTCCCTGGCATAGAACATAAGATGATACCAATCCATGCCCATCATTAGGGTATCTTAGTTGCAAATAGCGACACAGACAGCACACTCCACTCTCATTTCTAGCTGGAAAATGATCAATTGCATTCAGCAATGCATTACAACATGTCACTGAGGGTGGCCTCCATTTCCCATCAGGCCGTTTGCAAGAGAGTGCAGCAACACTCGTCTTGTCAAACCGACAAGTACCAATCTCTGCACTTCCATCATGTGTTAATGAATGGACTGGAGAGACTAATAGAAGGATCACCAGGAATAAAACCCACACCTGACTTAGTTTAAGAACTGACAAACATGGAAAGAGAAACATATTTAGAAGAAATAAGCAAAAATGCTAATCTAGTTAAATAATATCAAAAAGTTAGAAAAGCACTGTAAATGTATCATTATCAACTAATCATAACTCATAGGGTAAAGTAGATACAGTCAGCAAGAATTAGAACAGTAGTGAACTATTTGCAGTGATTTTTCTTCAGCAATGGTAACAAGCACCCCTTAAATTGAATACATCGAGTTAAAACTGCAAATGTGTCACACAGCTAAGTAGCTAACCACTAGCAAACATATATGACAAATCATAAAAAAAGCCTCAAAACATACTTAAAAGTTCAGCAGTCATAGCCACTTCAATAGCTAAGGGAAAAGGGCTTACCTCTCAATGATGTACTCACTGTTCTTGTGCCATATTTTGAATATGCAGAAACACCAAACTCTGCATCTACCTCTGAACTGGAAACTGGTTTCTTGACTCTTGCAACCTTGGGAACTATCTGAAAAATATTTTTGTTGTCATTCCTAAGAGTTCGGGTTTTCACAAGCCGGTCTGGTCTAAAGATTTCAATATATAGCAAGAAAATTAATGCTGAAACAACCCGTGAAGCTCAAATAGATGAAGCATAGGTGTGAATAAGTATAAAACCTTACCTTCGCAACCAGCCTGTCAGATGGCTTGTACTGATCAACACATTCCTCCTTCAACATGCCTTGTAGTTCTAGAGGGCAGATGCATTCTGTAACAGAAGTTACTTCACATGGTGCATTTGCCTGAATAAAAAAAGAGGACAGAAGAATGTTCATACATTGTTGTTGCAGATCACAATATCAACCACCTTCAGAAGGCGTGCGACTGGGAAGGGCCAAAAATACAAAATGTCTGGCCACAAACTCGATTCACTTCCAAAAAGCATAATTCCTCATTTTTCTTCTCCCCACAAAATATAAGTGTCAAGGAGGCAGATATTGTAATGAAACAACAATAACAACTGAGTGAGGAAACTAACCATAAGACCACCTTTCGCATCAGTTAATTGATCTGTGTAAAGAGTTTGGAGTGGACTACCAGCAACATCAATAACAATAGTATCAGCATTGAGCATATTCCCATATTTCCGATCAACCTTGTTAACCTGTGAAGAAAAAACAAAATCAAACCATAACACCTCTAGTAACAATGTCTGGCTCAATAGCCAGAGAAACGGAATGAAATTAAAAAAACTCACAGCACGGACGATTTTTTTGTATTGATCAAAATTGAACAGGCAGCTAGGTTTTCCTGCGGCATTATCCAATCAATCAACTAGTAGTAGTTAGTTAATTAGGTGATGGTTACTACCCAGACAAAAACTCTTTTGAGCGCAAAAGCAAAACTAGGAGCACGAGCGCATCGAATCGCAAACCAACCGAACCCCAGGCAGGAAGAGGAAGAGGAGGACGCACGCACCGCTGCGGCATCGGCGGCGGCGTCCCCGAGCACGACGACGCACGGCGATGCGGACGCGGAGGCGGAGCGACCCTTCACATCCATCGCATCGATCGCGGAGGGGACCTGCTCATCAACTCGAAGGAATCGAATCGATAGGGGATAAGCGAGAGAGAGAGAGCAACGAACGAGGAGTACATTAAAGCAGGGTGCAAGCATCGATGGCGAACCCAGAGCAGGCGGCGGTTGCCGGCGGGGAGGAGGCGATCGAGAGCTCAGTCGCCGGAGACGGAGATCTGGAGGCGACGAACCCCAATGCTGCTTCCCTCTCTCTCTCCCTCTCTCCCCTCGTCTTCTTCCTCCTCCTTACCCTCGCTGCGCTGCGGCTTCTCCCGTGGGTTTAGCTTCCCGACCACACCACCAGAGAAGAAGAAGAAGAAGAAGAAGCGCCTCGCTTTGCTCGTGTACCGCCTGGGCCGAGGCATCTAAGGCCCATTCATATATATAGCGAAGGTGGACCAAGGCCAGTAGCCGCTGGGCTGGCTCTACTCGGCCCATTTACAATTTGTTGGAAATAAGTTCACCTGAGGTCCCTTAACTTGTTGACGAATCCAATTTTTTGTGCTCCAACCGAAAAACCAGATACAACGCGTACCTCAATTGTCAAAACCTGTGCACATGAGGCCCCTTGGCAGTTTGGACGGTAGTTTTGGCCGACGTGGCGCCTACGTGGCTAATTTGATTTTATCTTCATCTGACGTGTCATTGACATGGCAATTCGATCTAAGAAAAATAATAAACCCCGTGGGACCCACATGTTAGTTTCACACACAAATTAATAATATTATGCGGGGAGACCGGGAGAGGAGGAAGAAGAGGGCTGAGAATAATTATGTGGGCTGGCCCACATGGGTCCCACCATTTTTTTATTAATTTGTGTGAAATTGGCATGTGGGTCCCATTAGATTTATTATTTTTCTTAGATCGAATTGCCATGTAAACGCTACGTCAGATGAAGACCGAGTCAAATTAGCCACATAGGCGCCACGTCAGCCAAAACCGCCGTCCAAACCACCGAGGGACCTTATCTAGTTATCTGCACTGGTTTTGACAGTTGAGGGACCTGTTGTATCTGGTTTTCTGGTTGGAGGACGAAAATCGAATTTATTGACAAGTTAAGGGGCCTTAAGTGAGCTTATTCCTATATTGTTTGTTCTCTCTCGATTACACGAAAGATGTGCACACCACATATACACTCTCCTTTTTTAGAAAGATAGTACAAATGCAGTCACATATAACGCGTGTGCACTCATACTTTATCTTTATGAGCACCTATTGTAAAATCAAAGTGTATTTGATTCTTATTTTGTGATGAACAATTGGCATATGAGATTATTAGTTTTGATATTTGGAGATTATTGGCGAAGTGGTTTTGGAGATGATTGAATTTGCAGGTGATGAATAGGTGCTGTTGGATGTTTGGTCCAGTCAGACCGAAGCTATGCGTGCGGTCAAACCGGCCAGCCCGTGGTCTAACCAACCGATTCTATGTCGGTTTCGTTTTCGGGTTGTTTCATTGGATATCCGTGGATTATATGTGTTTATGACTTCTAGATGGATACTACGCGTATGTAATACTGTTATTTGCTAACAATGAGTCAAGTTGGAGATAGCTTGTTCTTGGAATATATATGGTTTCTTGGTTGATTCATGTGTAGGTAATCTTGAAGCCTCGGGAGAGTGTTGCCGGTGATGGATCGGGAGTCAACTTGGAGATAAGGTGATGTCTAGATGGTCAGATATCATGCGGGATATTTAGGCTAAAGATCAATGCACGTGGTTGGTGAAGATTCCATATGGCATACGATGGAGATATTGTGTGCGTATGAGATGCGGAGTTGAATTTGGAAGGAGTCCAAATTTGGTACAATTGGAGTTTATAAAGTTGGTTTCTTGTACGGGAAGGTTTCCTAGGTGGATTAGGACTTCTTGTATGAGTTTGGTTCGTGGCTTTAGGCTGTCTACCTCATGTATAAATAGAGAGGGAGGGTGTGGCCTCCCGGTATCGCTTTTGAGAGCATTGAGTTGAGAGAATAGTTAGGGTTTCGAGTTTAGTCGAGATTTTCGTGAGGAGTGTTGTTGCTACACTTTGTAAACACAGAAAGAAGTAATAAAGTTGTCATCTACTTTGAGAGTTCTTCAATTTGTGTTTGCTCGGGTTCGGCGGTCCAACCGGCGAGACACCCTCTGCATCTACCTCTGAACTGGAAACTGGTTTCTTGACTCTTGCAACCTTGGGAACTATCTGAAAAATATTTTTGTTGTCATTCCTAAGAGTTCTGGTTTTCACAAGCCGATCTAGTCTTAAGATTTCAATATATAGCAAGAAAATTACTGCTGAAACAACCCGTGAAGCTCAAATAGATTAAGCATAGGTGTGAATAAGTACAAAACCTTACCTTGGCAAGCAGCCTGTCAGATAGTAGCTTGTACTGATCAACACATTCCTCCTTCAACATGCCTTGTAGTTCTAGAGGGCAGGTGCATTCTGTAACAGAAGTTATTTCACATGGTGCATTTGCCTGAATAAAAAAAGAGGACAGAAGAATGTCATATATTGTTGTTGCAGATCACAATATCAACCACCTTCAGAAGGCGTGCGACTGGGAAGGGCCAAAAATACAAAAAGTCTGGTCACAAACTCGATTCACTTCCAGAAAGCGTAATTTCTCATTTTTCTTCTCCCCACAAGATACAAGTGGCAAGGAGGCAGATATTGTAATGAAACAATAATAACAACTGAGTGAGGAAACTAACCTTAAGACCACCTTTCGCATCAGCTAATTGATCTGTGTAAAGAGTTTGGAGTGGACTCCCAGCATTGAGCATACTCCCATATTTCCGATCAACTTTGGCAACCTGTGAAGAAAAAACAAAATCAAACCAGAACACCTCTAGTAACAATGTCTTGCTCAATAGGCAGAGAAACAGAATGAAATCTAAAAAAAAAACTCACAGCACGGACGAGTTTCTGTATTGATCAAAATTGAACAGGCAGCTATGTAACACGCGGCATCATCCAATCAATCAATCTAGTAGATTGTTAATTAGGTGGCGGTTACTACTTACTGCCCAGACAAAAATTCTCTTGAGCGTAAAAGCAAAACTAGGAACACGAGCGCATCGAATCGCAAACCAACCGAACCAGAGGCAGGAAGAGGAAGAGGAGGACGCACGCACCGCTGTGGCATCGGCGGCGGCGTCCCCGAGCACGACGACGCACGGCGAGGTGGACGCGGAGGCGGAGCGACCCTTCACATCCATCGCGCTCATCAACTCGAAGGAATCGAATCGATAGGGGATAAGCGAGAGCGAGAGAGCAACAAAGGAGGAGTAAAGCAGGGTGCATGCGAACCCTGAGCAGGCGGCGGTTGCCGGAGGGGAGGAGGCGATCGAGAGCTCAGTCGCCGGAGACGGAGATCTGGAGGCGAGAAACCCCAATGCTGCTTCCCTCTCTCTCTCTCTCTCTCTCTCTCCCCTCGTCTTGGCGTTTCCTCTCTGGCTGCGGCTTCTCCCGGGTTTAGCTTCCCGACCACACCACCACAGAAGAAGAAGAAGAAACGCCTCGCTTTGCCGAATTTTTTTCATTTTTAATTTTTTTTTCTTTTAATATTTACAGAAATAATCTATCGGCGCAAAAAATTACAAAAATAGACCCTGCCGCCCTAGTGGTGGGCGGCAAGCTGACATGGCAGACGGCGGCTCGACGGCGCCGTCTGCAAAAATTGCATTTAGCCCCTTGCATTTGGCTCGTACGTTTTGCGTCTGGGTACTAGAGGGCGCCAAGG
>CM020189.1:1362873-1377493 GCA_009805545.1 Oryza longistaminata | reverse complement strand
CTTGCTGACCCCCCCCCCCCCCCCGCCCGGTCGACCGCCGCGCTCCCGCCCGATCCATCGCAACGCCCGCCTGGCCGCTGCCGACCCCGACCGACCGCCGCCGATCCAGAAGACCGTGGAGGAGGAGGAGGAGGCGGAGAGGGGAGAGAGGGGGATCAGAGAGGAGGCCGATCGAGAGAATGCCCGAGATTGAGATGGGATCGAGGAGGCTGGAAGTGGAGATGGTTTTAATAAGAGAGGAAGGGGGAGGGGACGGATAAGACGGAGAGAGAGGACTCGATCGGCGCGCTCGGAAGGATTTTTGTTCCGGTTGGTATAAAGAACGGGGACTAAAGATCTATTTTTAGTCCCGGTTGTTTATACCAACCGGGACTAAAGATAATTGGGGCCTAACTCGACCCGATAACTTCTCTGAACCGGGACTAAAATGATCTTTAGTCCCTGTTAGTAACACCAACTGGGACTAAAGATCAAAAAGCTTTTAACCGAGACTAAAAATAATCTTTAGTCTATGTTCCTATTCGAACCGGGACTATTGTGGTTTTGGATGACCGACCAAATATGGTTTCTCCAGTAGTGTTCAGTGCTAGCACAATATGCGCGTAGCGGCATGCAAATGGTACCAAATAAAAGTCATGATCAAAATGTAATGTTTTCGAAGCAAATTCTCGTATGGCCTAGATTCCTCAAAATATTACTTCTTGTTCAAATAAGACACTTAAATTGTTATTGTTGTTTAGCATGAGTAAAGGAAGGGTACCGTTTCAAGCAGGGACGTTGATAAATCTTGGTATCCCCCCTCCCCCAAAAAAAAACCCTTTAGGAGTCCATTAGTATTATCATTTTAGTATCAAAACAAAATAGCACAATAACATCTACTCCATGCATCCCTAAATGTTAGACGCCGTTAACTTTTTTAGACATATTTGACTGTTCGTCTTATTCAAAAATTTAAGCAATTATTAATTCTTTTCCGACCATTTGATTCATTGTTAAATATCATTTATGTATACATATAGTTTTATAAATTTCACAAAAGTTTTTGAATAAGACAAATGGTCAAAACATGTTTTAAAAGTCAACGGCGTCAAATATTTAGGGAAGGAGGGTGTACTTTAAAAACCTTTCTCATATTGGCCCCTCCAAATTACCCATGAAGTTCTGCACCGCTAATTGGAAGAGTAAAGGGGCAATTTGCAAATTTATCACTGCTTTGAATCGTTATTGTAAATCTGCCACTAGAAAATTGCAAAGTGCCACTAGAACTGTCATTCGAGTGGCATCCTTGCAAAATTAAAAAAATCGGTGGCAAATTTGCAAAATGCCCCGAGAGTAAATGTATCTTTGGGAAAAAAATGGTGACAACATCCAGTCCGAATTATCAAAGAAGGAAGCTTAGCCCTAAATAATCCAATCTAAAAATTCGCTCCTATGTAGATTTTGAATTCAAGACCTTAGGGTGCTACTCAGGTCACTACAATAAGTAGGCTACATATAGTACTTGGCACTCTAAATAGTAAACTTTGATTATGCGCGCTACCACCCTGATAGGTAGCGAGAATTCTAATTCACAACGCGCGGCGTTGCCAGCGCGTACTTCCGGCCCACAAGCGGGCGCGCGCTTCTTCTCTTTTTTTCTTTTTTTTGACACCGCCGTTTCTCTTTTTTTTTCATTCTTTTTCGTTGTTCGTGTTCCTGCCGTACGGAAAGGAGAAAAAATCGTAAGTTAAATTATTTTTCCTATTTTTACTAGTGATTAGTTTTGCTAGTAATTTTTAAATCTTAACTTTAAAATTTTCAAATTTGGATTTGAAAGTTTTTCAAAAATTTTTAAATATGGACTTGAAAGTTTTTAAATCTCGAGTTGAAATTTCAAATCTAAGTTGAAAGTTTTCAAAATTGACTTTAAAATTTAAATTTTAAATCGGAAAGTTTTCAAATCTGACTTAAAAATTTTAAATCTATTAGAAAAAAAATCCAAAAAAGAAGAAAATCTTGAGATCTTCTCTGATTATCCATCATTAGTGTAAGTATTAACTAATAGAGCAGTTATAGGACGGAAGCGAAAAGCCTAATACGTGAACATTCGGGTTAATTCCTCCTCGCGAACGGCACACCGCACGAACAGGTTGGCATGTACGGCGGTGCCACGCGTGTGAATGCAGCAGATTTCCTTTTGTAGCTAAACTGTGTACGTATATGGCTTTCCTTAATCACCGAACTATTGAGACTAATCACGGCTTTCTTTAATCACCGAGCTTGTGAGACTAATCACGTTGGTGATTTTTTTATTCGTTTGCTAACACGGTGCATGTATAAAGACGAGGATAATTTCTGGGAATTGTCACTCAATGCATGCGCCACGTTTGCTTTTTGTTTTGGCCCATTGAAACTTAGTAGTTTTTTTATTTTTGGAATTTATTTTAATTTTGTTTGAAATTCATCTATTTATAAAAAAATTGTATATCAAAAGTTTTATATGTAAGTTTATATATCAAAGTTTTATATGTAAAGTTTGTATATCAAAAGTTTTTATATGTAAAGTTTGTATATCAAAAGTTTATATACATAAAGTTTGCATGTATAAAGTTCAATTTGTGTTAAAAGTTTGTGAGTAGAGATATTAGTAATTTTAATAGGATTTATTTAAATGAAAAGTTTAAAAATTGTGTAAAAAAATTTTGAGTAGAAAGATGTTGCTATAAATAAAAATTATGTATACCTTAGTTACACATTAATTATGTGGTAATTAATGCTTTAATTACAAACATCACACAATTTTTTTCGGGTAGCAAATATACGTGCATACCGCCGACATATGCAAATAACTATACCATGCTAGCTAATTATAGTGTCGGCATGCATGGCTGCATGCTAATACTCCAGTTCTTATCTAGTTGCAAGATGTGTGTATGCGGTTGCGCTTGTAAATCATGCTGCTAATTAAGAGTGTGTAAGTACGGACTGAATGATACGAACGTGCTGAGCATGTTCGCGAATCCGCGAACGTTCGCGTATTAGCCTCACCCGGGAGGACCACGAAGGTCGTGGAGTCACGGATCATCACAGGATCTCGCCGGAGCAGAGTACTAATTGTATGTATCTGCATTAATTATTAGCTATTCGAAAAAAGAAAAGTAGGACTTTAGCCACAACAATTTTGCTATATATTTGTCGACAATATATTAGCAAAACTAAGTTACGTTCCCATTTGTATGGCGAAAACTTATTTGATAAGAATTGGTGGGAATTTCACACGAGGACAAAATCCATTAACCGTGTAGTTGTATGGAAGTTTAATGCAGGGACGGGTAAGGATGATTTGTGGTTTAATTACCTATTGCCTTTGTCAAGGAGGACTGGTTCCTGGGCGAGGCTTCGGAAGAGATCCTTCTTTGTGGAAGACAAATCGACGGGATCGTCGGCGCGGGAGAGGATGGAGGAGTAGTCCGTCGGCAGGAAGCGGGTCCCAAACTGCGGTCTGAGTCGGGCTGCTGGCTTTGCAAGGCCCGGGACACGGCGGAGCAGCGCGCATGCGTCGCGAGGCTGGTGAGGGGAGATGGCATGAGACACGCATGCCTCGGCCAGCTCAAGGAGGCTGCCGATGCTGCTGCCTTGCTCATAGTCATTCTCCCTCCTCACGTCGTCCGTCGTCTCACCCTTCGGACCGCTTCATCATCTTTCTGGATTGGCCAAAACTGACAAGATATCGATCTCTGAACACAAGTACTAGTGTTCAACTGCTCGCTCTGGGTATCTGATAGGCTTGCTCCTATACTCTATAGGCATAAAGATTTATGAAACCAAAGGTGCGTGCGCGATCGCGATCGATGGCTTTACCCAAATGGGAGTAACAACCCGGTCTCGCCTCACCCCTGTTTGCGTAAAACACTCCTCTAGTTAAATGATTATTAATGTGGAAGTGCTAAGCTCAACTTATTACTCAAAATCAGAGGATATTTTATGTATTCAGTTTATAGCTCGAAATTTTTAAGAGTATTAAAGTTAACTCAAGATTTTGTAACTTTTTTCGAACTATCCACAATTTGGCGATAGCTATAAAAAATCTTAGAAATATATGTGCGCTTAGAACTTCAGAGTAACATTTCATAATTATCTGGTAAGCTCTACAAAAATGGTAAGAGAGACGAATCACATATATAGATTTGTCTTTGAAAAGTACTGTAAGAAAAGTAAACCCCATGCATTTATTTATGTATATGTTATAATTGTGAAAACCAAAATTGATATATTTTAGAGAGGACACGTGTCTTATCTAAAACATCAAATTTATGAAATCGGAGGATTTTAATTTATGTATACATACCGCAAGTATAAACAAGAACGGTTTTGGTATGAAATCAGTTGGGACTAATTTTTCAAACCGTTTATTACACCCTTGAGATATATACCGTGGCTTTTGTTCTTGACATTCACGGGACGCAGAGCAGCGCTTGTGCTGTGTAGACAGAGATACATGGCAGCGCACAACGTCCTCCATCGGTTCGATGTTTGATGCATGCGTACATTTTCCTCCTTTTTCAGGTCTCTTGTGTGTTTAGTTCTCTAAAAATTTGGGGTGAAGTTTGAGAAGTTGGTATTTTAGAAAAAAAATGGGAGTTTTATGTGAGTAGGAAAGTTTCGGATGTGAGGTGATGTGATGAAAGTTAGAAGTTTTGGAGGAAGTTTGGTATGACATAGACAAGGCCCCAGTGTACAACGGGGAACTTCTGGTTTCACTTTAGCTCAGTTGGGGCTATTCTCCATGGCTCTACGCGGTTTTAAAAGTTACTCCCCCGTTTCTTAATGTTGACACGTTGACTTTTTCGCACATATTTGACCGTTCGTCTTATTTAAAAGTTTTGTGAATATGTAAAACTATAGTATACATGAAAGTATATAACAATGCAATAACATGATAGAAAAAAGAATTATAATTATTTTTTCCTTAATAAGACGGAGGGTAAACATGTTTAAAAAAGTCTTCAAGGGGGCGGTTAAATTATTTAAAAACGGAGGGAGTACTACTACATACATCTAGTGAACAACCATTTTTTTAATTTATACGTGATGTTACTCTATAACTAAATATAAATATTCGTTATTTTTCAAGGTTCGTCACTTCTAACTATTTCGTCCGTTTTTCCGTCCATTACACAATTCGATTCGTTAGCATGCGATAGAAAAAATTACAAAAAAAAAAACACCGCCGCTGGAGGTGAGAGAGGAGGGCGGCGAGGGAGCGCCGCTGCTCGGATCCGCCCGCGGGTGGGCCGCCACGCCGACGTATCCACCTCGGGACAAAGCCGACGCCGTCGTCGCTGGTCGACGCCGTCGCGTCGCCGTTGGAGGTCTGACGGGAGAGGGAGAGGGGACGGGACGGGCCGTCCGGCCACCGTCTCCGCCGCTCACCCCACCGGTCGCCCCTGCCGGCGAGATGGGAGGACAGCCCCGCCGGCCACCGTCGGCCGCTAGCGTGGGGGGAAGGGCGCCCGCCGCCCGCTCGTCGTGGGGGAAGCTGCGGCCGCTAGCGTCGGGGGACAGCGGCAGCGTGGGGAAGCCGCACGCCGCTGCCCCGCACCTGCCGTAGCCGCGGCCGTGCCGGCGAGAAGTGAGGGGAGAAGGGTAGGGAAGCGGCGCCGGTGGTAGGGGAGAGGCGGCCGGCCTGGGGGGAGGGGGAGAGGGGAGATTGGGGAGAGGCGAGCGGCGCCCTGCGGAGGGAGGGAGGGGAAGCGGCGTTCGGTGGGGAAGGGGGAGGGGGAGAGGCGGCGTCGGGAGTGGGGGAGGCGGCCGCGGCTCGGCTGGGGGGAGGGGAGGGGGCGGGTAGGGTCATTTCATAGGCCGTTGGGACCGACCGGCAAGGACAGAAATACAGTCTACTTGTAGATTCCCTCGGGCTGAAGAAAAATAGAAAGAAGGTCTTTTGGTACTTCATTTTTTCGAAGCATTTAAACAATTATAGTTATTGAATATGTTTATCGAAAGCAACAAAAAGGAAGTATTTTCTGTCTTTTTTAATTAAATAATTGTTAAATGATGTTTTGTATTATTAAAACTAGCGGGGGCCCGCGCAATTTGCGCGGCTAGCAACCAAAACTTTTAATATGATTTTAATTAAATATAAATAAGTTATATCATGTTTTAGATTTAAAAGACAAATCTTAATCCATTCGTGTTCTAATATTTATAGTTTAAAAGTTCCCAGTTGACTACCCCTTACTTTTGACAATATTATTCTTATTATCTGTTGCTCGATCTAACGCACTGTTTCTAATTCTCCTTAGAACCTTAAATAATAGTTTTTAGAGTTTATTGTCGTGTTGGCTTCTTTTTTATAATTTCTAGAACTCGCCGTCAAAGTTTACCATTATACTCCTCTACGACATCCACTGCTCTTTGACATTGCCGATTTAAAAGCTCGAACATAACTATCAATATGTCTCTTTTACAAGTTCCCGCCAAAACGTCGCGACTGTCACTAATACTCCTCACGTCTCGCTCGCGCCCGCTCTCTTATTTTCATCGAGATTTAAAATCAAATCAATGATTCTCATTGGGGTTTTTTACTTTTTAGGGAAGCCCGAACCTTAAAAATATAAGCCCTTACAGTTTTTTAGAGTTTATTAGGTCATTTTTAATTTAGAAACCACCAAGTTACGCTATACCCTATAATGGCCTGTCCGCCTCAACCTATTGTTATTGAGATGAAAAATCGAAACATACTATCGTTTAATTTATTTTTTACTTGTCTAGAAGACCCACCAACCATCGGCGGCTTCTGCATTGTACTCCTATACGACCCGCCCGCCGCCTCTCATATTTTAATTGATATTTTAAAAATTAATATTGATTATCATTGAAGTTTATTTTTTTACTCTTAAAAGTCCGCCAACCGTCTTAACGAATTGCTTCAACGAACTGCCGTCGCCTCCTCTAATCGTCAAGTTTTTTAGATGTCCCTCAACCGCCAACCACCTGCTCCTGATAGGCCATGTTACTTAAATTAATTTCTCAATAGTCTTTATTTTTAATCCACCAATTTTAGTTATTTAAATTGTATCCTAAGTTGAAATCTATTTTTCTTTTTCTAAAATTTCAAAATATTTAATTTATTATTTCATATTTTGTGTTCTTTTTGATATTATTTTTTATTTTTCAATTTTCAGTTGCTTTTCAAAATTGTATTCCTACTTTAACTCTCTTTTAAATTTCCTAATTTCAAATTTATTTTAATTTTTTAGAATAAATTATCTACTATTGGGTTTTTATATGTACTACTTATTTCAATATTACTTATATTTAATTTCGAATTTCAGTTAAAATTGTAAATTCAATATTCCCTACTGAACTCTTCTTTTCTTTTCTTTTCTAATTCGACTTTTTTATTTTTTATTCTGAATTTTAATTAATCTTGTATTTGGATTCTTGGATGGACTCTTTTTATTTCTGGGTGGCCGCGCAATTACGCGGCTAGCACTCATACAAAATTATATATTTAGTTAATATGATTTTACTTAAATTCATTAAATAGTTATCCTCGTTAATTCTTAAAGAATTTGAAAGACCGGACCTTAATCATAACTGTGTTTCTAATTTTATAGTTTTTTATATCCACACTATGGCCTGTCCACTGCATCTCTTTTTATTGTGATTTGATTGTTAAAGAAATCAAACATAATTATCGTTTTGGTTTCATTTTTTACTTTATAGGAAGTCCCGGCCAAACCGTACAGTGGCTTTGCCTCTTTCAATATTCCTTATTTTTAATCTAATTTTTAGTTATTTTTAAATTGTATTTCTAGTTTGGACCCTCCTTTTCTTTTTTCTCCGATTAATGTGTGAGTAAACTGTCCCTCTTTATTGACTACATTTTTTTTTTCGGTGTGGTAATATTTTATGAGGTTATAGAAAACAAAAGCCGGCCGAAATTTATTAAGGAGGAGGGTGAAACAGAGATTTATAAAGGTTACAGAAGGGCAAAAATAACACCTACCACCACAAAGGACACGTACTCCAATGTAAAAAAAAAAAAAACATGTTACTTCCCAACCGTCTACGTGGTTAGCCATCTGTCTACGCTGGGCTTTGCTAGATAATTCATTCACGTCGCTTCTCATGGGGAATGGATTATTAATTTAGAGGGATGTCTTTTCATGTATACTTTTAAAAAAATCAAATTGCAATGGTTGAGAAAAATCGAAAAAGTTTGATAATGTAGAGTATTACTATTTGTGTTATTATTTAAGCACAAGAGCATATCATCTCGAGAGTTTTTAAAAGTGTTCCCCCCTTTTTTGTGGATGCTTTGTTTTGCAACAGGAATTGCAAACAATTACTTGCTACATGTTAGCTGTTGTTACTGTTGTGCACTGACTATAGGGGATCTGTTGTTTTATTTTGACCATATATTCAGGTAAATTTGTGTTTCTTTATTTTGACCAATATTCAAGGTAAAATGTCATTTTTATAGCTAAGTCTAACTAGAGAAGTTCTTCTCTGCAGATAACTTAGAAAAATGTTGCCAAATCTGCTAAGAAGTTACTACCAAAGGTTACATCACTACACTGTTGAGTATCTGACTAATACCAATTCTAACATTAGCTGTCATACAAGATATCTACATCGGCAACACATTGCAACAAACTAAGTTCTTTCCTCCCCGTTGTAATTTTGTTATAATCTACTATCTCATCTTGACCCATCCCAATTGATTGTCTCTTGTTAATTTTTTTCCCCACTCCATTATATCATAACAATCAGAACATCCCTCAAATTAGTTCCACCTCACTCCTTAATTTCTGTTTGCAAAAACCTCTAGAAGTATTTCATATTTATGATAGATGAAGTAGTCCTGGTCAGCCATGCTCATCCTAGCTCATATAACTCATGGCCGTTTGTACTAAATCTTGTTAACAACTTCTATTACCAGCGGCTTATCATGCCCATAGGTTATTTACAACATCAAACTAGTCAAACATATTGAGTAAAGTATGTCTTATTTCATATGAACAATAGAAAATGTGTATTTTGTGTATGCTCCACCAAGTATCTCCATACCTGAGGCCTCTATTGTTGTTATTATCTGTTTTTTATTTTTGTAAAAAAACAGCTGCCTAGACAGCGAAAATGACTTAAATACAACAATCACAGGCTTCGAGGGATGACCATCTTACCTGATCCTTGCTCCTTCAAGGCTGCACCGCAAAACTAGTCAGATTCATCTGATTTTCAACTACAGGGGTAGCCACAGTGAAGTATCATTATCTGCTAGTTGTACGGGTTGTTGGTTCATTATCTGCTAGCTGTGCGGTGCCTGTTTCGGTATCATTGATCTGTCCTAGGTTAGATTTTTCCACAAGTCCTTTAGGCGCGTTCGGGAGGGGGTTCCGCGACACGCAAACGAAGCATGCTTTACTAGATGATTAATTTATATAATTATTTTTTTTGAAAAATGATTAATATGATTTTTTTAAAACAACTTTCGTGTTAGAAATTTTTTGTAAAACACACACGTTAGCAGTTTAAAAAACGTTACGTGCGGACCGGAGAGGTGAATTGGAAAACTAGGGGAAGAACACAACCTTAAGTCTAACCAGGAATGCCTTTGTCAGACTGCTACAGCCCATGCTTCTTAGAATTGCAAGTGCTGGAAAAAAAAATTTTGAATGCTGAAACTTTCAGTGGCAATAGCCCCAACCAAAGGAGACAAAATATGTCCATTTCTCAAACAATTAAGGACCAGCAATCATCCAAAACGAAGGAAAGAATGCATTCAGCACCGCTCAATAAAAAATAAGGGCATGCAAACAAGGAATACTGACCTGAAAAGTTTATCAACATTTGTTGATGGGATTCAGGTGCAAAAAATGAACTTAGGGAGAAGGGAAAAAAAACAAACCAGTTGAATGAACTTAGGATTATTCATAAGATATTTCTTCCTATGGAAATATCTCATTAGAACGAAAGGTCTGGATAACTATACATGATAGCTAGGTTTCGATCATATCTATGAAAGAATGAATTCAGACTTTTATTAGGGAAAGAGTAAATCAGGTTTGATCAAAAATAAGCGGATGATGGGAATCTACAACCACTGTTTCATCAACGGCGCTAGAGGTACTTATTCTGGCATCGGACGCACCCAGAATAGATTATTGTTCCTATAGCTGAGTTTCTGCACCAAGATGAGTTCTTCATGCACTGATCTCCCTACCAAAAGGGATGACATCCAATCACCTATTTAAAATTAATTATTAAAGACTTTCATTCTAGTAAAAACATGACCAAATTAAATTTCACCACTAAATGGAAAATGCTGATTGATGTCTTGAAGACATTCCTTAGGACCACCTGTCGTGTCCATAAAAAGAGATTGCATGTTACTTTATGTTTTGTATACGTGTTCTACAATGTTATGGAGGACATTGCAAATTAAAAACAAAGCGGTCGTAATCTTATTCTGTTGCAATTATTTATCGGCTCGTCGTGGCGGTGGGGGAGGGGGAGGGGGAATGGCGCCGCCGCCGTGGCGGAGGGGGAGAGGCACCGTTGGCGCCGTCATTTAGAGAGAGAGTGAGGGGGAGGGGAAAAGATTTCAGGGTTAGGGTTGGGATGTTGAACTTTTATATAGATCCGGATCAATCTAGACCGTCAATCAGATCGGACGGTTGCGGCTTCTCCCACATCGGGCCGCGGTTCCCAGGCCGCCTCATGGGCACGGAATAAGTTCAGTTTAGGTCCCTTAAGGTTGAGTTCTTTCCTTCTAATACTACTAAACGGTGCATTTTTTCGCAAAAAATATCTATACAAAAGTTGTTTTAAAAAACACGTTTTTCGTGACAGCACTCCCTAAGAAAACGAAAAAGGCTAATCTTTATCTCTACTACTTAAAAAATTTGAAAATGTTTCCGTTGTTCGTCTAAAATGAAAAAAAGAGTGAAAAAAGTCCGATTGTATATAAAAAGGGCAGAAAAAAGTCCGGAAAAAAGGTCCAATTTCTATCCGATTTCATCGTTTATATATTCTCTATCTCTAATCTAATGTAGGTTTCCGGTGAAATTTCCGTCCGTCCTCAACCAATTTTTGTTCTGCAACATCCCAAGTCCAACACACAACAAATCATCCAGAGTCTGCATCAAATAACACTCCACCTTCGGTTACCCAGAAGAGAACGAACGGGAAATTTCAATTCGCAGGTTGAAGAATAAATGCTGAAATTATGTTTATATTATTAAAATTAGCAATTAAGCTCTGAAAATTTCAATAAAATTTCAAAGAGCGTAACTAATCATGGAGAACTTAAAAAAAAATTAAATTTAACCATGTCATTTTATTTCTCACACTTGCTTTACTTGTAAATTTATTTAATTATACACATACCTACTTAAAAATACCAAATATTTCAGCGAATTTGTATTTTAATTAATTGCATATTTTTCTGATCTGTACGCTTCCCGTTGCAACGCACGGGCACTTTTGCTAAACCAAACAACACTTTTGGTCAATATACACACTCCGTAATCACCCGGTGCAACGGACGGGCACTTTTGCTAGTATTAGTTATAATAGTTATAATATAGTTACGATGAATGTAGTTCATTCATTGTTATAACTTATTATAACTATAACTACACTGTAAACTTTATATAATTTAGGTATAAAAGGTTATATTTTTTAATACTTATATATAATTTTTATGGTGAAAGTATATTATTACTACGCTATAGTTATATTCGAATTTTTTTCAATAAAAGACTTGCTGTAGTCTTTCAGATAATCCTAAAGACAATTTTACCTCTTTTAATTTTATGTTGTAATAAATTTACGTGAGAGAATCAAATCTAAACCCTTGATTTTCATGCGACCTTTTCAAAAGACATCAGTGCTCTCTTCAACTAATATTGGGGACCTAACCCGCGAAAATAAAATAAGTGATGAAGACATATTAACTTGAAGCAATTTGCTTAATAGTAAGACGATGTTTCGAGTTTGAATAACAAATGATCTATAAAAACATGTCAATGGATGAGAGGCAAAATTAATATAGTTTGGTTATGGTTCAATTTTGACTTTAACATAAGGAGAGCATTGTACACGACCTTTTCAAAAGGCGCCGATGCTCTCTTCAACCGATATTTTGGGGCAATACCCCCGCAAATAAAATAAGCGACGAGCACATGTTGGTTGAAGCAATTTGCTTAATAAATAAAGTGTTGTTTCCAGTTTGAAAATTGAATGATTTGTTAGAATATGAAAATGAATGAGAGGCAAAATTAATATATTTGGTCATGGTTCACTCTGACTGCTGCAGAAGGAGAGCATTGTACACGACCTTTTCAAAAGTCACCGATGCTCTCTCTTCAACCAATATTGGGGCATATCCTGGCAAATAAAATAAGCAACTTGCTTAGTAAATATAGTGATGTTTCCAGTTTGAACGTTCATTTATGATTTATTAGAATATGTAGTAAACTCCTAAGAAGGGCGAATTAAATTAATACATTTGGCGGTGGTTGTCTATAACGGAAGAAGGGCATTGCACATGACCTATTCAAACAAAATCGATGCTCTCTTCAACCGATATTGGGACAAATCCAGTGCAAATAAAAAAGCGACGGGGACATATGTTTGGTTCAAGCAATTGCTTACTCCCTCCGGTTCCATAATTCTTGACGTTTTGGATAAGGTTGATATTAAACTTTTACAACTTTGATTATCAATAACTTTAAAAATATTAACTTTAAAGGAATTAGAACAACATATATAGATTCGTCTTTCAAATTACTAAAAAAAGTAAACATGCATTTATTTATTGTATTTATTTATTGTATATATTATAATAGGAAAACAAAGTCAAAGACATATTTTGGAGAGGAAAAAGACATATATACTCTCTCTATCTCCTCTAATGAAATTTTTTTTCGGTTGGCGGTCTAACCGGCTACTCGTCGGCGTCAGACCGCAAGGTAGCGGTGGTCCGACCGGCAAGGTAGCGGCGGTCCGACCGGCGACGACAACACGGTGAGGCGACAAGTTTCGGTGGTTAGACCGGAAGATCAACACCCGGTCAGACCAGCGCTACGCTTCGGTCAGACCGGTTAATCTATTCGGTCAGACCGTAGATAATCGAATTTGAGGGTAACTTTTAATTCCGTAAAAAGTTTGGCTTTTTGGGCATACCAACCATCACCCCCTCTTGGTTGGCTTAGTTCTTGTGTTTCAATCCTCCAGAGAAGATCCTCAGGCCAGCTGCGGGTGCTCAGGTAACTGTGCGTCGTCGGTCCCACCTCCTCTTTCTCCTCTTCGTCTCTCCTCTCGGGCATCGTCAGCCGCCGAATCTGTGTCCCGCGCCACCGGCTCTTCCCACCACACTGCCGCTCCACATCCCACACTGCCGTCGCCGCCTCGGTGTCTCGCGTCGCCGCGCCTCCGCATCCCACGCCTCAGCCGCCACCGTCCACATCCTGACCACCGCAGCCTCCGTGTCCCGCCGCGCCGCCGTGGCCTCCGTATCCCGCGCCACCACCACCTTCGCATCCCAGGTCGTGGGCTCCACCGGCTCTATGTCCCACGACGAGGACGGCTGTAGCCGCCGCGAGCTGCCGTGCTTGCCGAGAGAGAGGGAGAGGAGATAGTGAGAGAGGTGTTGGCAACTTTTTTGACAAGTCGACAAGCACGATCGCAACACCTAAACGCCTTGCGGTGATATGGAGTAGCCAACCACCTCGATCTAGCCAAAGCCAAATCAAGATGGGTTTTGTAAAAGAAAAGCTAAATCGGCTAGGGAGCCGATTTAGAGATCAAAATCAGCCTGTAGGCTGATTTAGATCGATATGAGGATAACTACCCGTCTCGTGGGCAAAACGGAAGGTTTCAGGACAAACCTACAAAGAGGTGTCGCACTCTCGCAGCGACGGCGGACGTTTACGGCGCAAACCGACAAAAATGGACTAAACTAGGGTAAAATAAAAAACATGGTAAAAGAACGATTCAAATAGATTGTATTCGGGGGTTTTACAATGAACCGCCTTAAGCCGGCTTGTCCTTAAATAGGGTTGGTCTTGCCCTCTACAGGCCTTCTCCATGTTCAACTCGGGTAGAAACCAAAGGAAACACGAAACATGCCTTCCGCGAGAGGAACCGATACCCCATGAAATATAGACTCGGACTCGGCCCTAGCCGGTCTGCGACGCGCCCATACCTCGCGGTCAGACCGGCCCTACTAGCCGGTCAGACCGCCCATACACCTGCGGTCTGACCGCCCTGTGAAGGAAACCCGGCACTTTCCAAACTTTGGCAATTTCCTCTATTTCGTCCATAGGTGCCAAATTTGGGTGTAAACACATGCCCCTGCCTTTTTGATGAACATCGTGAATCTAAAAGCATAGAACATGTTGTCTTAGGGCGATAATCCAATTACGACCATAGGACTTCCTAAGATTTTGCCAAATGCTCAGGAAGTATTTCTTCAAGTTTCCCATTAATTGCTCTCTGAAAACCATCTTGAAGCGTCTTCATCTCCTTCAAAGTTTTCAAACGCTTGTCGATGACGTCTTCAAAATTGCTTCCATCAAGGTCTTGTAATCTTCAACCGACAAGTCGTCTTGCTTGCAATATATCC